>MJUU01068017.1:20129-57666 GCA_002080025.1 Modiolus philippinarum | reverse complement strand
AGTATTGCGGACACCGGTATAATATAAAATAGAGAAAAAGTGCCCTATCTTTTATATTTATGGTTAAATTCTATCAAGTTTTAGTATTGCGCACACCAGTATAATAAAAAATAGAGAAAAAGTGCCCTCTCTTTGATATTTATGGTTAAATTCTATGACGTTATAATATTGCGGACACCAGTATAATAATTTTAAATAGAGATAAAGTGCCCTATCTTTTATATTTATGGTTAATCTATCAAGTTATAGTATTGCGGACACCGGTATAATATGAAATAGAGAAAAAGTGCCCTATCTTTTATATTTATGGTTAAATTCCATCAAGTTATAGAATTGGGGACCCTGCTATAATATAAAATAGAGAAAAAGTGCCCTTTCTTTATATTTATGGTTAAATTCTATCAAGTTTTAGTATTGCAGACACAGGTATAATATAAAATAGAGAAAAAGTGCACTATCTTTTATATTTATGGTTAAATTTTATCAAGTTATAGTATTGCTGACACCAGTATAATATCAAATAGAGAAAAAGTGACCTATCTTTTATATTTATGGTTAAATTCTGTCAAGTTATAGTATTGCGGACACCGGTATAATATCAAATAAAGAAAAAGTGCCCTATCTTTTATATTTATGGTCAAATTCTATCAAGTTATAGTATTGCGGACACCGGTATAATGTAAAATAGAGAAGAAGTGCCCTATCTTTTATATTAATGGTTAAATTCTATCAAGTTATAGTTTTGCGGACACCAGTATAATATTAAATAGAGAAAATGTGCCCTATCTTTTATATTGATGGTTAAATTCTATCAAGTTTTAGTACTGCGCACACTGGTATAATATAAAATAGAGAAAAAGTGCCCTCTCTTTGATATTTATGGTAAAATTCTATCACGTATAATATTGCGGACATCAGTATAATATTAAATAGAGAAAAAGTGCCCTATCTTTTATATTTATGGTTAAATTCTATCAAGTTATAGTATTGCGGACACCGGTATAATATGAAATAGAGAAAAAGTGCCCTTTCTTTAATTTCTTTTGTTAAATTATAGAAAGTTTTAGTATTGGGGACACCGGTATAATATAAAATAGAGAAAAAGTGCCCTATCTTTTATATTTATGGTTAAATTCTATAAAGTTATAGTATTGTGGACACCGGTATAATATAGAATAGAGAAAAGGTGCCCTATCTTTTATATTTATGGTTAAATTCTATCAAGTTTTAGTATTGCGGACACTGGTAATAATATAAAATTGAGAAAAGATGCCCTATCTTTTATATTTATGGTTAAATTCTATCAAGTTATAGTATTGCGGACGCTGGTATTATATAAAATAGAGAAAAAGTGCCCTATCTTTTATATTTATGGTTAAATTCTATCAAGTTATAGTATTGTGGACACTGGTATAGAATAAAATAGAGAAAATGTGCCCTTTCTTATATATTATGTTGAAATTATAAGAAAATTTTAGTATGTGTAAAGCTAATTTAAAAGTAATTTTCTTAGGTTCATTAATACGGTATATATCAGGACTTTTTTATTTAACGTAAATTATTTTTTGATTAAGCATTGTTTATTTAATTTATTTACTTTTTGACAAAATTACAACATTTTAAGCTTTTGTCGACCCTTCTCTGGTATTGTTACGGCATAAGTGGAGACAGTTCCCGGGAGAAAGTTGGTACATTTTGTTGTAACACGCTATTTCATATGGCAAACTTTTCTTTTGTCAAAATTAACATTGGTTTTATCTTTATGTATCGCATTGTAAATTACCATTTTATTTATGCTGTGAAATCTAGAATATCTCGACTTTTATTGCAGGCATATATTTTTCATTTTGATTTCGTTTCATGAAAATATATAAGATTTTTTAACCGACACGGCGCACGTTACACGGTACACGGTACACGATACACGGTACACGATACACGATTGAGAACTTTCTGTATCATTCATCGTGCGAATCGTGTGCGCTCAACGTGTGAACCGTGTGCGTTCATCGTGTGAATCGTGTGCGTGTGGTAGGGAATGTTGAACGTTTCCATCGCTGTATATANGTTTTATATTACTCTGGCACCAAAAAGTGTAATTTTGCAATAAATAAATAAATTATTACCATATGACCAAGATAGGTTATCTTTTTTCTAGATACACATCAGTTGCAACATTAATTATATGTGACCATTTTAATTGGAGATGGTGCAAAAAGAGAAACGTAGCCGATCTTCCAATACTTTAGTATATATATGACATATATGTGGATGACATTTGAAATGCCTTTTCTTTTCCATGCCAGTATCCAAAACATCTTTTGAAACAAAGTATCTGAATATATCTGTATGTAATACTATCTTAATTACATATCTGTGCACAATAACATAAACTCAGTAATTTACTATGATTATTTACAGAAATCTCGTTTATTAAAATCAATGCTGCCAACCGAAGCGACTTTTTACTTATTACGCATTATGAATTTCAAGTCAGTTGCCATCTACATATGTCTGCAAGTACTGTCCTGAAGGCTTTGTTTCTTTCCACAGTATAATTGCCCACTTTACAAATGCCCATGGTATTTCAAGAAAAAATAGTTCAACCAGAAACAGGATATCACACTAAACGTATTATGTGCTAACAGGAATGTTTCAACGCGGTCGAATTCTGTCATCTGATATAGACAGCTTAGACACTTATGATTGTTGATGACCCCTCAATTTACAGCCCTCCAAATAAAAGACGAAACGTGTCTATAGAAACTAACAAACAAAACATATCAGTTCAAGTAGTCGAATTTGACGATGAATCGTCATCTTGTTACTCAAACATATTGTGAAACAGATTTATCCTTTCCAGTTAATGATAAACGTAATAGTATGAGAGAGGAAAGGATGGGACTTAATCCCGAATTCCCGGACCAAAAACAATATTACTGGAAGTAAATTATTTAAATAGTGGTAAAAAAAACTCTGATGAGAATTTACGTAAGGTTGACATTCAAATGGTCATGGATGTTTAAAATCCTGATAGAGCAGAAATTAAGTATAAGTATTAATGTTAATGCACTGTATATCATCTGTTTCAATAGACACTTTAGGCTTATACCGGGTACATGGAAAGGATCATTGTAGTATGCATCTAAGAAAAGCACCTCAATTTTTGGAAATTATTTCTAATTAATTTTGAACAATATTCAGTATAAACATTTGTGCAAATGTTCAGAATAAGACGCTGTAAGTCGTGTATATTTCTTTGACAAACGAGATGTTGTAATAATATCGTTTAAAGAATTTGTTGATTTCACGATGAAATTCTTTTCATTTTGTGTCTGGGTGATTAACGTTTAATAGAAATCGGCAAACGATTACCGAATCAATAAGATAAAAGTGGGGAATCTAAGATCAAAATTCCACAACATGGCTATTCAGATGTATACACCTGGGGAAAGCAAGACAAAAAAAATCAAATAAAACTAAATAGTACTTGTTTTTCACTTCGTAATATTAAATATTTAGTTCATGTACAAAAATAACAACAACAAAAACGGCAATTTAGACAAAAAACAAAAACAAAAACAAAAAAATAAATAAACAGAAATTGACAGTCTCATTCATTTCACATTTTACTGTTCAATATGTTTTGCATGTTTTTGGAATAACGATATTGCCTGGCCGAAAGCAGAAATGTTTGACTCATTTGTTATCAAATTGCACATAACATGCAAAAACGTTTTTGAATATGTTTGGAGATTATATGGACAGATACATGAACAAGAATGTTTTGAACATTTCCTTTCTCTCAGTTGTGTCTAGTCCGCGATATAAGGTCGAAGTTAACAACATCGCTTATGTCGCTTTTGCCGTTGTTTGGACTGAAGTAAAGGATTGTATACTATTCGACAAAACATACTAAAACATTTGATTTAGCTTTCGTTTCTTTTCGTTTGTTCCTCCACTCATCAGCTGTGCCACCATATCCGCAGACTGACAGCTTATAATTAGACGCTTCGTCACAGGCACTTGTTTCATAAAAAATGTCAGTCTCTCCCTCTCTCTCTTAGTCAGCGATTTGTTCAACCTATGTTTATTTCATCCCTCAAGAAATTCTATGGCCGTTACCATAACAACATTGAAAGATATGACGTGTCAGAATCCCATTTTCAGCTGGGTTCACGTCTTCCCGGATTTGACTACCGACCTTGACATTCTCCAGGATTGACTCACTCACAGTATGACGGGTGCTGTTAACAGGGCAGGACATGCCTACCCAAGGCAATGCCAAATTCAATTAATAATAATGTGTATTGGAAGAGAAGGGGCACCAAAAGTTGTGTGTATTTGACACAGCTGTACAGAAAAATATATCATGAATCAAACGGTGCAATCCATACATTGAAAGGCTAAGAAATGATCAGCCAATAACGTGTTTAAGTGAGACTGGTGAAAACCATAGTTAATTACCTTGTGGGAGAAGAGAGAGAGTGATTGATATTTTTTATGAAACAAGTGCCGTCGCACTATAATTAAAATGTTGTATGTCCTGTCCCAAAACTACAATATTTGGGAAAATGGATTTGAAATTTTTGGAATTAATATCTTTTCAGCTATTGACAGCAAGAACCAAGGTATAAGTCTGAAGGTAGAAGGGGTCTAGCCGAGAGAAGTAAGCCCGCTTTTTTTACAAAAAGAAAGTGTTGAAAACTAGAAAATTCAAATAGAACATTTTTCAAAGATTTTACTTATTTTAAAACTAACATTTATTGTGCATGTAAATAGGAAATGTAGCAAAATCTGAAAAAAAACAAACATGGATATTCATTATAAAAGTATTTCTTATGATAATAGAACGAAATATACAGAATCTAACTTATGTAAGGTTAACCGTTTACTTAATTATTTGCATTAGGGTTTTTTTTTGTTTTTTGTTTTTTGTTTTTTATTCTTTTTTGTCTTTTTATTTAATACAATAAAAAAATGAGTAAGCAAAGGAAACAACCATTTTGTGTCAAAAAATACCTATAGGGCCAATCACAATCCATTCATCTCAAAGAAAAGCAAATATTGTTTTCTGCATCCCATACTTATACATATTTAATTGAAAAATACTGCAACGTTCACTTTCAACCAAAAGGATTTTTTGGAACAAATGAGGTAATGAAAAAAAAAAAGATCTTTGAGAGTTTCTGGGAAAGTGTTAAAATTGGAATCACATATTTTAATTCTATGATTTAAAGTGATGACTGGCAAGATTCACAGATTATATGCCAGATTGTATATACTAAAATATAAAAATCTAAAAATCTTCATTATTTTCAGGAAGCTTAATAAAATGGAACAAGAATCAAAACCTGAAATCTTGTTGCACAGCTTCGGTAAATATGCAAAAATTCTACACAGGAATTCACTGAAATCTGAATAAAAAAGTAGGAGTTTATGACGCATGCCAGGTGCTTGAAAAGACATCTTGTGTCTTCCTGTTTGCAGCAAGACCAATATCAAAAATCGGAAACTTATTGCGCATCTACAAAATTTATGCAAATTTTCTGTTTCTGCAAAACTTTTAATTATAAACGCAAAATCGTAGAATGACTGCATGTTAAAAGAAAACATGATAAACGAACGGAAATACAAAACCCACGATACTGAATATCCAAGAATTTGGGGATAATTAAATTCATTACACGCAATCTACGTACACAATTCATGTACTTTAGAAATACGTAAACTTCATTACTGCTTTTTGTTTTTATTAACTAAGGTACTAAATTATTGTCTGTATATTAACTTCATTTTGAAATATTGTCTGTATATTAACTTCATTTTGAAATATTGTCTGTATATTAACTTCATTTTGAAATATTGTCTGTATATTAACATCATTTTGAAATATTGTCTGTTTATTAAAAGCAAATACTGTACAATATTTTCGAAATCCTCAAGTTTCTGTTTACAAAGGTATAATGGGTATTTTTTCCAGAGCGCTTGAAGTTTTTATAACCGTTTATGATAATTCCACTAACTCAGACTCAAATGACAATGTGTAGAACATTTGCACTGGATTACGCAGGGAATCCAATGTACTTTTTGTGACAAGTCTTAAAGATACTACCAGTAACTAAGGCTCAGCCGAACTTCTGTAGAACACTTGCCCTAGCTAGCTGGACTGCGTTTATTTCAAACTATGTAGGTTTTATTTTTGTACAGGGCACACGAAAATAATTCAAAGATCAGAGCTTAACAGGAACCTAACTAACTCAAAAATATGGTTGTTAATGCAAACAGCTCGACAGTATGAATATAACTTCTGCTCAAAAAGATACCCACTTCTCACTCTGTTGAATATGAACATTTGACGCTGAATCAATTTATGATGTTTACCTTAGCTTACTACAAAGCTATGTAGCAAACTTCTCCAAAAAAACTGTAAAAATATGGTGATTTAAACCTTGGAATAAAATAATCACCCCCCCCCCTTTTCTTTCACTTAAACAAATAGATGGGTTCAATAGGATCAATTCGTATGCCTCTCGAGTTTTGTAAATATTTGAAATCATATTTGACTATGACAAAAGTCAACTAACTTCAAGATTAGGTTATAAAATGCAAAATTTATAATACTCCTGTCTAATTCAATGTTGATTATACATATACACAAAAACTATATGCTTTGCAGTTCATTTTCTTGAAAATTGAAAATTAAAAGGATTTATCTCCTTATAGCACCAAATTATAGAAACCTTAAGTTATTGTGATTATAATTTTGTTTGAATACATGTAAAAGAAACATTGATCTAGCCTTTTTACTGCAAAATAATTTCTTAAACTTATGAAAAATTACTTTTAAGGAACAATTATAGGACACAGCTAATCTCAATCGTTTATACTAATCTGATTGGCTAACTTTTGTCACATGACACCAATAAAGAACCTTGATTGGTTTAGAACTTGATACAGTTTAATACTGAATTCAAATCCAGTTTGGATATAGATCATTTAATTATTGTTTAGCTCTTAAAAGACACCAGAAGGGACCTTGAGATTTTTATGGAGATAGAACGTGTACTTTAAAGTTAGTTTGCCACCTCAGCTGAAATGTTTCAAAATTGGAGATAGACCACTTAAATTCTCATGCGACGAAGTGCCTGTGCGCTTCGTTTCCAACACTAAAGAGTTGTAATCTGCATACACCATTGCATCAGTTCAATCTGTCATTTCAAATCTCACTGGATATCTGTTTGATCTGGTGAGGATGTGTATTTTTCATTACCCAGAATTATTGAAATAATTGATAAACAATGTTTACAACTCATTCGCTACTCAAGGGCTTGTGGTCGTTACAGTGTCTTCCTTGATAGAGCTCAGTTGCTTACAAATAGACTACTTAAGCAAGGGTACGTTACCAAAAACTTAAAGTCATCACTACAGAAGTTTTACGGTCGACATCACGATCTTGTGGATCGGTATGGGATATTTGTTTCCCAGGTGACAACAGANCTACCGGATTTGACATGTTCAACACGGCGGGTGTCTTATAAGAAGCAGGAGATGCTTACTCTATCGGTACACCTGATCTCACCCATGGTTTTTATTGGGTCCGTGTTGTTCATCTGTATGTGTGTCTTCATTTTTCTTTTTTGTCCCGTACTTTAGTGGTGTCCTTGTTTCTTAGTGTGTCCGATGTTGCCATAAATTGTCCATGGATTGTTCGTTCTTTTGACTGACAGTTCGGTTCTCACTTACTTTATTAGGGAAAGTTTTGTGAGCTTTTGTATTTTTACGTTCAACTTGGTGGATGAATCACTAAAATAATATACAACTATATAAATTTTTACATCCATCTACAACCGCTGTGCAAAATATGTGAAAAAAAAAGAACACAGACGAAACAAAAATATTAGTATAATATTCTGTCTTCTCTTCCATATGGTCGTATATACTCACGTCTTAGTTTGTTTCTTAATTTTTAGCATGTCAAGTCGTTTAAAGTAGATTTGATTATCAAATATTGAAATTCTGTTTACATGTACATACTTTTCCAAGTTCTTCAGATTTATAGAATTGTAGAAGAAAAAATTCAGATCAGATCATTTAAATTCAGTTAAAATTCGAATAATTTGTTTTCCAATCAGATGTATCTCGTGTTTATTTTTGTTTATTGCTTGTTCTTTGAGTGGAAGATAATAATTTTTTACAGCACATACACTGTATTTTGTAAGTGTCCAATATTTCTGACCTAAGGCAACTCTGAAAATTCATGATAAAAATTATTGTGTGATCAGATTGTACAAAAATGACATAGTCATGTAGAACAAACCTCTAGAGGTCAATTTTATTTGTCTTGAAATTGAACAATATGTGGTGAGTCTAAAAAAGGAATCGAAGACTATTTATCTGTAAGCTACGCACCTCGAATATGAAAATTCAGACATTCGCTGTAATTAAACAGATATATCATGATAAGGAGGGGTATTTGCCAAAAATACAAGTCTTGGGTCTAAATTTCATTCGCCGTTCAGGTTCGGGAAATTTTACCGCCCCGCGACTTGTATTTTTGGCAAATACCCCTCCCTATCATGATATATCTGTTCAATAACTGACTATCTGAGGTTTATTACGCACAAAGTTTTGTTTGAAACATCATATGTCTTTCTGAAAAATGCAATATTATGGACACGGAAGTTAAGCAATTAAACCAGACGTAAAGACAATGCTGACATTTATAAAGAAATAGACAGTAGACGTAGTTTTGTCCTTAGCAATATTTGATATTACTGATTATTCGGATTTCGTTTGGTTTTATGAATTTTAACATTTTGTGAAATTATGGATTTCCTTTGTTTGGGTTCTAGTGCTGCTGATGAAGAATAAATTTCCGAAATGGCCATACAGCTCATCAAAATTATTGCAGTTGGAGTGAACATATGTGTTGTGGTCTCATGTTCATTTACTCCATATCCTTTCGAAAAATATTCAAATTAGGTCCAACGTATATTACCCAACTGAAGACACTGACCATGACTAAACACCCTTCTTTTCATTGGCGAAGAGACGAATGACATAAATTCCATATCATGTTCACCCTTCTTGAGCACCTCATTATATCTTTAATCTTTACTGGCTAACATTACTAATACTTCGAGTTTCTATCGCATTCGTTCATTTTGGCATATTTTTGTAGTCTAAATTTGTCGTGTTGTATCTATTTTTGTTTCAAATGAACTGACGTATCTTTTTCTCTCTTTTGTAATTTCCTTATTTCATTTTACTTTTTTATTCTAAGTTTATTATTTTTTAGCTTTGATGCTCGTTCGTTGATGTATATACGCCAACGGTTGTATTTAAAAATATTACCTTGTCATGATTTTATACAAAAAGTGACTGGTGGGTGTTGTAGGACGCAAGGAATTAAAAATTACGTCGATGTATTCTACAACTTTTTTGTTTTTTTTTAATATTTCGATGAAAAAGAATTATCCAAATATCCAGTAACTTTGCGATCAATAAGTTTTAAGTAATAAGAGACAGTTCCATGGTATGGCATTGAATTTGTTATGTGACATGTGGTCGATAGAATGACTTCCTTAATAGAGCTCGGTTGCACACAAACAGGGTACATAAGCAAGTATATGTTACCCATACCTTGCAGTAATCACTGCGGAAATTAACGATCGCCATCACAATTTTGTAGACCACTGTGGGATATCTGTTTCTCAGACGACAATTTTTTTTTCTCTTTAACAGCTTTTTTTTCCTCTGCTGGATTTGACAATAGGAATACACATGTTGTACATGATGGTTGTATTGTAGGTAACAAGAGGTGTTGATTCTACCGGTGCATCTTATCTAATCAAAAGTTTTTTGATTGCATTCGTGTTGTGGATCTGTTTGTGTGTCCCAATATTTCTAGTCTCTTCTGTACTAAGACATCAGCAAACGAATACCGAATCAAAAAGGATGAAAGATCTCTTTGTTTCTTAGTGTTTCTGATGTAGTCATTGTCTTTGAATTATTTGTTTTTCAACTGACGGTTCGATTCCCACTTTCTTTATTTTCCTTGATAGATGCATGTGCAATAACCAACAAAATTAAAAAAAAATAATATGAATTTAGGTTTAGTCCTTGCACAGATTCGTTTTATTAAATGTTTCTATCAATATGAAAAACAGATAACAAATAGCATGCACTACATGTCTCTGAGAGAATGCCTGTAAGAAATGACTTATGATGGCATATTGAGCTTTTCAAAGATAGTACCCGGGGTATTGTAAGATAGTACCCGCGGTATTATAGTGCACTCACAAGAGATTTAATATCAGTTTAGCTACAATTGATTAATTGAAATGATTTTTTAAACCACAAAAAATGTATTATCCTCCAAACCAATGGTTTCCTGAAACATCACCGAAACCACTCTGACTTGTAGTCATCCCATGGTCTGTAAATGTTCCTGGTTCCATTAAGGATGGTCATTCCTCAAGTTTATTATATTAAGGATTTAAAATTATTATTTTTATTTATTAGAATATGGATCATACATCATTTTAACCAAAAAATATTGATAGGTCAGTATGGCTGTTTTTGAGATTTAAACGCCTGAGATTTTGTCGGGAAACCGAACTTCTCTAGACTTTTCATTTACTTTCCATTTAGGTAATCAACAATTGAATTGCGATGAAGGCATATCAAGAATGTCATCAAATTTTTTCAGAAGTCTATTGAAGATGTGTACTATCATATTTTGAAAAGAAAAGTGGGGGTCAGTGTGCAAAATTTTCTAATGCATAATAATGGATAAAATAAGAGAATTCCAAAAGTCAGAGGCAGTTTCAAAAAACTGAGGAGTGACCATCCTTAAACCTTTTATGAATTAACTGTATTACAGTAAAGATGTGTAAAACTGAACTTTTATCGACGAGTTCAATTCAATCACCTTTTTTTTCATATAAAATTAATTTGTTTGAAATTTCTAGAAGCCTCCATTCTACAAATCGGTTAGCATGGTCATAAGTTCAGCATTTAAAAGTTATGTTCCTAACGGCTATTATCAGCAATGTTTGTTTCGGCATCACAAATAACCCATTGGATTTAGCATTGATGATTTTTTCTTGATTATCTTAAACCATCAATTATGTACTTTCGTTATTTCTGAAGTCGTTTCTGATCTCACTGCTTTTTAAAATGCACTACCCTGTACATCTGAACTATTCTCCAGTTTGTGATAACTCTTGTCGTGATAACTTCATTTTGTGTTGGAAAGAATTTATAAGATTGTCATTAACTTTATACTTCTTGTAGATTTTATTGTACTCTGCTGGAAATCTGTCTTTTAAGTTTTCAAAATAATTTTTACTTTATTCTGGACGTTGTCTTTGAATACTGACCTTTGATTATGGGTTAATAACAGTTAAACATCTACCAATTTCCGAGTCTGTCTGAAACATGTCCTGCTTCGCTTCGTCTATACTTTGCTAGGTCACAAAATCCTGGTATGCTATTTTTACAGACAAGCTTAGCATGCTTAGATCATATCTATTGACGACTGCTTGTTGAGTGGGCCCTTCTGTAGTCTTTATAAAAAACGTTGCCAGTTTGTGTTGTCACACTTTACTTTTATCGTTTCCTTGTCACAAGATAAACACCTACCAGTTGACAACAACACAGTCAATTAAAGACCGGAGACTTTTAGATATAGATAGAACAGATTCTGCATCTAAGGATGATGAAGATTTTTTTTCTGTTTTTTTTTTTTTTTTTTGTATTTGAAAAAAGAATCTGATAACATCTGTATGTCTCATGTCCAATTTAATCTGATTCTAAGCAATCCTTGTTATCTTCCCCGTCATGTCAGTCTACTGATTTCTTTGCTGTTTCCTTGGCTATCAATGTTTATAATGCCAAGATTCAAGATTTCAAAATTTTTATCACACTCAAACTGCACATTCTGCACGAGAGGCGATTCAAGAGACACCCCCATTTCTCTTGAATTGCATTAATTACAAAAACGTTTGTCACGCGGAGTACTACTCTACCGACCCATCTCAATACGAATTTTCATATTCGAGGTGCGTAGTTTACAGATAAATAGTCTTCGATCCTTTTTAAACTCACCACATATTGTTAATTTCAAGACAAATAAAATTGACCTCTAGAGGTTTGTTCTACATGACTATGCCATTTTTGTACAATTTCATCACACAATAATTGTTTTATACAGTCTGATTTCAGTTTATCCAAATCACATTGTTTTATACATAACTAAGACCTCTATTATCTAATTATCATTTTATAATGTAGATAAACATTGAAATAAAACCATTTTCAGTGAATTGCTCCAGTTGGGTGCATAAAATATAATAATTTAAACACTTTATTACACAAGTCTACTTAAAGTTCGTTTCTCAATGTGATTATATGTTATATATCTTGAATCCCACACAGCCTTTGTGAAGCTAATATAAAATCCTTTCATTCCTCTTTTTGATAAATTGGAAGTACTATTCAACATTTTGAAGCGAATTTTGAAATTTTGGGTTAATATGTTATCTTAATTTTTAACAAAACGAACTTTAAGTAGACAATTATTGTGGTAGGCAATGTGATTCTGTCTGGCAATTTGCATTTTAGACATTTTTTTTTCTTTCCTTCCTTTTGTTTCTTTCTTTGGTGGTTTAGGTCTGCAATGTTGACGGCGAGTCAGAAGAGAGCATCTGTTTGGCATTTGGCAATTGAATTTGGATCAATTACATTTTTCAGTTTTCCTACGACTCACGTGAGCTTCAACGGGAGTTATCGAATTTCAGTTGGTAAATCTGACAAAGAATATTTTATAGTTTACAGTATTTTATGCAATGAACAAAGATGTGTTGATGAAATTTAAAAATCTTTAGCACCCATCTTTTTATGTTTGTATTCATGTTTCCTTCCTGTCACTTCAATAACATCAAAATAACATTTTTTGTACATAAACATTGAAAAGAAGTTGGCTTAATTGACTTGTTCGATTTGGTTTGAAAAATGTAAAGTAAGTGAGAACCGAACAGTCAATCAAAAGAATGAACAATCCAATGACAATGGCAACTTCAGAAACACCAAGAAATAAGGATATCACTTGAGCATGGGACAAAAAAGAAAAATGAAGACTCTAATACAGATGAACAACGCTGACCCAATACAAACCATGGGTGAGATCAGGTTTACCGTTAAAGAAAGCATCTCCTGCATCTTATAGGACACCCACCGTGGTAAACATGTCAACTCCGGTAGTTGAGCCAAATCCGATAGAGGAAAAACAAGCTCAAGTTGTAGAGGGAAAGATCTGTCGTTATCTGGAATACAGATATCCCATAGCGATCAACAAGATCGTGATGTCGACCGTAAAACTTCTGTAGTGATGACCGTAAGTTTTTGGTAACGTACCCTTCAGTAAGTAGTCTATTCGAAAGCAACCGACCTCTATCAAGGAAGACGCTGTAACAACCACAAGCCCTTCAGTAGCGAATAGGTTGTGAGGTGCAAATTCCATATGCTAGTGTTTTTGGAATGTTGCTACAAAGAAAAAGGCAGTTGACTGTTGGAAAAGTAAAGTCATCGCGTTTGTCATACAGCCTAGTTTGTAATGTACCTCTGTTGTCAATTTCAAGATGTCGATATGCAAGTATCTGTAGTATCCTTAATTTCTAGCTCTTTTGGATAAATAAGATAAAGAAAATCACCAAAGCGATGGTTGTTCAGTGATAAAATGTCATTTATATCACGGAAGCTGAAATTAAAGGACTGGGGTAGTTTTTTGCCTTTATTTTGAAGAAGCCCTTCAATGATTTCAGCTTCATAAAAGTGGAGAAACAGATCGACTAAAAGAGGTGCACAGTTTGTGTCTTTTAGAATTCCGATGGTCTGTCAAAAACAAGTCCTCCAAACTGGACAAATATATTGTTAATCGATTTTGAAATTTCGATAATTTCGAAAAAAAGAAATGTAGATGCTTTTCAAGACAAATATTGGAAAAAAGTTGTAATCGTGTATTTCCGATAAGATTTCGTAGTCATATTACTTCATTTATTGATTTTCTAGGTATTCCATTTTTTGTGAAGATGACAAAAAGTGATGAGTGTAATGGATAGATATTTATATTGCTTTTCAGAAGGTCAAATATCGATATGTAACTTCAGCTGAAGTTGCTGAAAATTAAGTTTCAACAGATTTCCATTTTGACGACTTATTAGTCCCCTACCGGCTTCGCCGAAGGGAACTTTAGGTCCGTCAGTCCGTCAGTCCCTCCGTTCGTCAGTCTGTCAAACTCAGTTATCCGGACTTTTTTTCCCATACTATCAGAGGTATTTACCTAATATTTGTTATGTAAGTATACAATAATGAGTTACCGACCAAGTCGAGTTTCGTTCTGGTTCATTGATTTTGGGTCGAGTTATGGATCTTGGACTTAGAAAATTTTGATTGGATAGGTTTCCGGACTTTTTTTAGTAAACAGCTCCAGATATTAAGCTGATATTTAGTATGTAAGTCTACCACTATGAGTTACAGATCAAGTTTGAGTTTGGTTCCGGTCCATTGGTTTTTGATGGAGTAATGGGCCTTGGACTTAGAAAATTTTGGTAAAATATAGGTTTTTCCGGACCTTTTTTTCTTAACTGTTCCAGATATTAAGCTGATATTTGCTATGCAAGTCTACCACTATCAGTTACAGATCAAGTTCGAGTTTGGTTCCGGTCCATTGATTTTTTATGGAGTTATGGGCCTTAGACTCAGAAAATTGTGTTAAAATGGCTGCGCCAAAGGGAACTTTAGGTTTGCACTCTGTCAGTCCCTCAGTCCCTCCGTCCGTCAGTCTGTCACACTCAGTTTTCCGGATTTGTGTCCCATACTATAAGAGATATTTACCTAATATTTGGTATGAAAGTATACTACCATGAGTTACAAATCAAGTTCGAGTTTGGTTCTACTGACGCCGGTTTTTTGGCTTAGAACATCGAGTTTCCCAGGCGTGTGTATTAAAGCTGATCGTGAACAAATAATAATGACAAAGCAAATTTATCTAAGACCAGTTAAGAATTCATTGATCGTAACATAACTATGATCACTAGTGTTGCCTACAATGGTGAAAAACAAGCAAAGGAACAACGCTTTTATTGTTGTTCTTCATCTTGAAGTCACCATGAAGTCTTCAACAATGAGCTTTGCTCATACCTCATAGTAAGTTCAAGACGGCCCCTAGCACCGGTTTAATTAGAAAATTTGTCTCCCTGCATATAATATTGTCACCAAAAAAAAAATGCATCCATGTGGCAAATACCTAATTGATACCATAATCGTACACCAGAATGCCATAAATAAGATTAACTTATCACATATAGCATTATCTCCATTGTAATGAGTAAACATAATCATGCCAAGTATCTCAAACCGTGTTCATATACTTAAAAATGCACTGGGATATATATTTGTCTTCCATAATAAGCAATGAAAGGCGTGGAGTAAATGTACATGAGAGCAAGGTTCGAGAAATACATGGTATAACAAAGCTATGGAACAACGCTCTGACTGTTGTTCTTCATCTTGCAATTAATATCCGTTTATAATCATTATTACACGCAGTAGAGTATATATTTATTCAGCTACATGCAAAACAAGGTCAAAAGATAGAAAATTGTGGCCAATACTCAAAATATAATATTAAAACCTCAAATTTTAAGTTCAAGACAATGTAATACGTAGATACAAACTCTGTATCTCTGTTCTCTGCATGACTATAAGAATGGGTATTAGTCATCGAATCATCATTAGGGTTGTTTTTAACCCTGTTTCACTACGAAATGGACGCCAGTGCATTGAGAAATGTTTTGAAACTCCTGGAAGGTACCGACCATTTGGATTAGAGATACCGCATCTCCTGTACCACCATCCCCCAAGGAAGGAATGGGCACAGTTATAAGTCTGAATGTCGTTGTCACGATCACGGGTCGTAAATTTCATACCACTGAGTAAATTCATGCCATTTCCTGAAAAAAAAATGGCCAGGTGCAATTATGTCTGTAAATATTGTAAAAATATACATTCAAAACAAACAGTTTTGTACTTATTCTTAGTTAAACGCATTTACTAAAGGATGGTCACTCCTCAGGTTTTTGATATTGTCTCCGACTTTCGGAATTCTCTTATTTTATCCATTAAGATGCATTAGAAAATTTTGCACACTGACCTCCACTTTTCTTTTCAAAATATGATAGTATACATTTTCAATAGATGTCTGACAAAATTTTATGAAATTCTTGATATTCCTTGATCGCTTTTCAAAGGTTTATTTCCTTAATGCAAACTGAATGAAGAGTCTGGAGAAATTCGGTTTCCCACCAAAATTTCAGGTCCTTAAATCTCAAAAACAGCCACACTGACCTATTAATATTTTTTGCTTGAAATGATGTATGATCCATATTCTAATGAATAAGAGTTATAATTTCAAATCCTTGATATAATAAACTTGAGGAGTGACCATCCTTAAGGTTGCCTTTTGAACATTTAACACTCAAATCTGGATACATTCTGAATAAAATATGTATGTTCACCATTATTAAAGAAAAGGGTAACAGGAAACAAGTACAATGGCTGAAAGATAAAGTAACATGCCACAATCTGCTAAAGTACTACACACAAAAAATTGACGACAAAAGATAAACGCGAACAACGACAGGAACTCAAGACAGCAATCTAGATTTCACGAAGCTTCGCATTTTAAGATTTTTGTCGTTTAAAAAAACTTTTGATAGTGACAGAGTGCTATCGCAGAACTAATAAATTGAGAAATAACTCTTTAGATGGTGAAGACCACAGGGGCCGGTAACATACGATATTGATAGACCGGGTCCCATATATATGTATAAGAAGGAGAAGGGAAACAACGGAAGTCCAAAAATTATATACCACAATATTTCAAAGTCATACGACGGCAGCTTTGTATGGGAATAATTGTCTCAAACTCGCCCATAAGTTTGGCAAATAATTATATTTTCATAAAATATAAACTTTCTTACCTTCACTTGGCTTTAAAACATATTTTTCTCCCTTCGAAACACTGATATTGTCCCGATGTAGTTTAAGACGGCCAGTGTAGGGAAACGAAGTAAATCCCGAAATGAGAAAAAAAGTAAAAACTTTATTCGATTCCTCTCCGTATCCGATTCCCTCCTTCAGTGAGCTGGCTAATCAATATTACGACTGGATTATTTAGGTTTATAACAATAACATTATTGACCAATCAGAAGACTGTTCTCGTTTCATTCAAAATGTCGACGAATGTTGACATTCTACTTTCTGTGACACAAACGATACGCCAAGTCGCTGAAGACTGTTGAATTCGACGTTTTATGTGCGTGAATTAACATGGAACGTATTTGTGCAAATGTGGAAAGTTATATTTAAACAAGATTTTTTCGTGAAAAGGCAAAACACATTGATTGAAGTGGAAAAATTGTGTTGATTTCATGGCCTACTTAAACTACATCGGGACAATTTCAGTGTTTCGAAGGGAGAAAAATATATTTTAAAGCCAAGTGAAGGTAAGAAAGTTTATATTTTATGAAAATATAATTATTTGGCTAACTTATGGCTGAGTTTGAGACAATTACTCCCATAAAAAGATGTCGTCGTCTGACTTTGAAATATTGTGGTATATAATTTTTGGACTTCCGTTGTTTCCCTTCTCCTTCTTATACATATATGGGACCCGGTCTATCAATATCGTATGTTACCGGCCCCTGTGGTGAAGACGACACATTGCTGTTGATGGAAGGATCAAAGTTATATAAAATTGAAATATTCTCTTTTGTCACAGATTTATGTCCCGAGATTGCCACTGTCGTCGAACTCGTAATAATACGGGACTTCTGAGTCGTGTTCATACCGGGAAAAATATATTATTATACAAAAAAAATCAAAACATCAATACATTGAGATGGAATCACTACTTAATGAACAATATTGAGCTAAAGGAGATTTATGTTAAATGTATCGTAGCCCTTGTGGTTAATTGTTTTTCAACAATTAAAATTAAGGTAAAAAATTGTAATGTGAAAACAATTATAAGTATGCACTTCAGGTTCATAAATAGTTTGTTTTTTCATGTGGTATATATTTATTTCAATTGGTCCGGAATCCAGTCATTCCGTAGCAATGGTATTTGAGGCGACCGTTTCCACTTTCAGTCGCATGAGAGTTCCTATCTCGAAATTTCCGTATTACACGACATTGGCTTAAGATATTAAATATATCGTGAAGAAAATTCATTCAGATTTTGAAAGATATAAATTGGTTGGTCAGGAGATTCTGGTGTCTGAAACTAAGCATCCATCTACAACATCTGATAAAAAATTGAATTTACCATTGTTGCAAAAATAATTTTGAATATTTAATTGATAGTAAACAACATTAAATAAGCATCATTAATGCTATCAGTGTACAAATTATTTCACTTTTTGAAAAACTCTTATTTTAGTAATGAGAGATAAGTTTAAAGAAATAGATAATGAAAACTCAACTTTCATGACTTTTTTTCCAAAATTTGATCAGTGAACAATATTTTTCATTTCATTTTTCAAAGGGATTTCTTTAACACACGTTGTACTACATCTTTAGCAAAATCTGCTGTTTTATTCATATAAAAAGTTATAAAACTGTGTTTTCTCCTTATATGAAAAAGAAAGGACAAGGTGTAAATGTCAATGAGATAACATCCCAACGACCAAAAACAAAGCATCCGTTAACCGTACGGTCTTCAACACAGTAAGGAACCTAACACCGTTTATATATATGTCTACAAGATTGTGCAACGATATCGATAAAATATATAAAAGTTGTTAAAATAATGTGACTTTCTTCAGTGTCTTTAACTCGCTATAATATAATTGCGATTGATGATTACATAACTCAACAATACTGGGACATTATACATTATTATACATTGAATGTCAAAACCGCTACCGAAATGTTACGCCCTCGAAAGGATTTACAAGACTGAAGATTGGCTGGTAAATTTCCTGTCCCTACCCATTTGGCCCCGTAATTGATGGATCTCGCTGGAGCAGCCGGGAGGGAAAAAAATCCAAAGTTCCATATTAAATGTCTACGCTGTATATATATAAACACAATATCAAGAATGTCCCGATACTGCTATTTTTGAAATTGTCTACCAGAAAAACAAGTTCGGTTACCTATTGATTTCTTACTACAATTTCGAAGTAAGTGTTATAAACGTTCAATCACAGAAAAAAGAAAAGAAACATTGTTTGTGTTGTTTTAAGTCCCCGAATTATTTTAAATGTACAATAAGGTCTGTTAGTTTCGTCATGTGACTCTGATACATCACGATAAAATTGCCATTCAAAGAGATTCCCTCCAAATCATGCCTTTCACGTTGGGTTTGAAACGGCATATATTGTCGTACAAATACAACTCACGAGTACAATTAATGTGACCGGAAATTTAAAGTCGAAACTTGCATACCTTAAAGATTAACAAAAATTGTCACTTAGTAGTCAGGGAATCAAACTTATCAAAATATGTGATTGAAAAAGAAACAAGGTCGCATTTTAAAAAACAATGACATTCTCCGACGAGATTAAAATTTGATTTAAGATTATCAATTGCTAAGACAATGCAATATCTTTCAAAACTACGTATTGTTATTTTCTCTCCTTTCAAGATTGTGGTCATGGAGTTAGTAGTCTACTTGTATTAGGGTTATTCGTATGTTTATTAAACTATAGGGAAATTGGACAGATAAAGGGGAGGTTTGGATACCCATAAACCTGTTTAACCCTACTGCTGGCTTTTGCTAGCGCCGTTACCAAGTCTGACTGTCCTGAGTTCCTATCGTTGTTTACATTTGTCTATTTTTGACGGATTGTTGTATGATCGGTGACAGACATTTGACAGATTGATGACTGATTTATCACTGATCGATGACGGATCCATGAATAACGAATATGAAAAAGAAAGGAAATGGGGTCAATGTCAAAGAGAAAACATCCCATACCCAGGTTAAAACGACCCAAAACAAAGCATCTAGTGGTCACCGTTCGGTCTTCAACACAGTGAGGAACCTCACACCATATAGCAAGCCCTAAATGGCCCAAAAAAGGTAAAAAAGTGAATAAATCAATGGAAACAAACCACACCAAATAACCAAAATATCAAGAAACTAAAATTGTATAAGAAGACAAGGACAAGCCAATGACCAACATATTCCTGACTATCAGTTTTTAAATATCTTTGAGTTGATGGTCTTCCAAACGTTTAGATTTTATCTGCACTGAAGAGACATAAGTTGTCGAAATGCGCATATGCAGAGTTTACACACTGCACAGTAACTTCGGTATTTAGTTATTTGGGACAGGCGAAAAAATTTCGGTGGGGTTAAACTCGTTTTCTTGGATCCAAACCCTCCCCCTATGTGTTCTGAATGGCTAAAAAAAAATACAAAAAAGACTCACAGTAAAAATCAAACTAGAAAAAAGTCCAACTTATCAAGACAGTACCCTTACAATGAAGTACATAAAACATGAAGACAATACACACAGGTGCTGTCCGGACAAATGCTCGCAGTTACTGACAGCTAGCTTAGGACATAATTTCCGTTTGCTATGATATCAAGCCCTCTTACATATGAAATTTAAATTGAAATACTTCTAAATACATTTGGTATAATAACATCATCAATTAGGAAAGAAGAACATGATATTGTGCAATGCCAAATACTGCCAATATGAAAAATTGTTTAAATTTAGTTATGGTGTAAAGCATTTAAGAGATGATCAATATTTTTGCCAACAAAAACCAGAAGTAAAGATTTAACATCAATGATGTATTAATATCCTTTATGATTAAGTTTGTTCAAAGGATTAATAAGGTTGGAAGGGCAATTTTTTAATTTATGCGCTTTGTAAATGATATTGCCATAGAAGTTTGGAAGTGAAATGCCCTGATGTATAACAGCCCTGCATGTAGAACCAAATTTTCTTAATAAGTCAATGTATCTTTTATAAAATTTAGAGAATGTTTTTATCAATCTATGATATCGAAACCCTTCATGCAGAAGTTTTTCAGTGAGACAAATGTTAACGTATTTTACGGATTTTTACGGATGTGTACGTATTTTACGGATGTAAACGTATTTTTTCTGTGTAAATCCCTAAACAGTAAATAGCATGTAATTATAATTTCAGCCATTGTGGATGTTTCCTGTTGTCCCTTTTATTTCATTGCAATTAAATATCTCAAGATACTTTTGAGATGGGTCCTTAACATGAAAACGACACCAAAAAGTATGAACATGAGGTAGACATATTTATCAATAGGCACTTATTATGTGCCAAGCGCACGTTCTTGCTAAGACTGATGATATTTTAAAATGTAATATTTCATTCTATGTAAAAGTCATAATTTGCTTCCAACTTTTAATATAAATAAATAGCAAGAATACCAAAGCAAGAATCAAAACTAATAAATTGAAAACGTTCACGAGATAATGACTGCACTTTAGATAGCAATATGGACCTCGCGTACGGCTCGGGCAGTATCCATGTGTCAGTCAATATTACTATCCCTTGGCAGTCTATATCTCGTGATATTTCTCTCTTTATAAGTTATTATCATGCCTTATTATTATTATCATTATTTCCAATAAATATTTCCTTTCGAAATTTATGCTAAGAAAAAGAATATTTTTTCCAAATTCAGAAAAAGAACAATTTACCGGTAAATAGTTTAAAGACTATTAATATAGCGTTGAAAATTATTGCAGTTGGAGTTACCATATGTGTTATGGTCTCATGTTCATTTACTCCATATCCTTTCGTAAAATATTGTGTATAAAGGAAACATATTTTAATCACTTTTTCATTGAATTTTCGGGGTTCTTTTTAAAATATGTTCGATCTGGAATAATAAATACAGAATCTATCCTTTAAAGTCGTTGATTACCATGGGTCTTCTGTCGAAAGGGTTGAACTTTAAAAGATCGAGCTTTAACGAGAACTTTTATGTAAAACCTCTAGACAGTAGAACTACATGTATGATAATCAACAACTTGCAAATGATAGATTTTATTTCTCTTATTCTAAAATTAATGACATTTTGATGTTTTATAGTTTTCACCCTGTCGCGGGCCTCTACAATCAATACTATGACGTCACTGGACATGGAATTTACATTGCATGAAAATCAACAAAAGCAAATCGATTATAGCTGATTCAAGATAAATAAACAATGTGTGCTTTGAGTAAATACTTTTTACATTGATTTCTACTCGAAATAGATTTATTTAAGGTATATTCTGCTATTTTAAGTAAAGTTTGTGACCTTTTCAATATCCAATGAAATCGCGAGATCAATTAACCCACATTTTGTTTGGAGAACACTTTGATCTCCCATGCTGTGAAATTTACGAGAACAGCATAAGAATTAGAGAAAATACTCTTTTACTGAATTTTTGAAGAAAAGCAAGTTTATCCTTCCCCTCAAAATTAACTATTTCGCTCTACTAAGAATCGTGAAATAGTTGTATCTCGGGATATCATAAACTTACTATTGTTCTCGTAGCCAGATAAAAACTGCATACTATTATGAAATTTGGCTATCACCAATGCCACTCAGTAATGTATACATGCATGAATACTGCGAGGTATTACGGAAACTATACTGCAGTACAATTATCACGTTCCACCCCTAAAATGAAACAGGGTTTACAGTTTGTGGTAAGGAGCATCATAATGCTTTTGTTTGGATAAGAAGACGTAACTATGCGAATGTAAACACTGACAATACAGATTAGCCGTTGTCAATTTCAATTTTTGGTGCAAATGTAATAAATTTGTCTAGAAAAACACCATCTGACGCGTCGTAAACTACCGTTTCCGTTGTTATTTTTCTTTCAAGGGTGGTAAAAAGGTAAAATAGCACAGATTATAAGTGACAGGTTTTTTTTTGTGACGTCATAATTGATTGACAAATGTAAAATGTCATATTTCGTCTACTTTGCCGTGAATTAACTCCCTTTCCCGTAAATAATGTTCATTGCGGCTACTTCGTAGAATATCTAGGTTAAAAGCATGGTGACCTATATATGTTTTGCATTTTCCTGTAACTGAGATTATAATCGATCTAATAAAAAAAGTACAATAAAATTCATGAATAAAAGGTTCATTTCTGATAAGTTAAAGATTGCCTTTCCATATTTTCCCAGCACATTGTCCGTAGATATAGACGAAAAAATGGCCACAAATGCACAAACTTCGACCTAAATTCCAGAACAGAAACAAGCATGGTGACCCATACTTTTTATTGCGGATTTCAAGTATGTAGGATCGAGTCTTCAATTATGCCAATTTGAAACAAAAGAACGGCAGTAGAATACCGAAGGAACAAAGCACAATATTACATAAATCAAAGTCCAGAGACAAGGCAAAAGCAAGAACACCTGAAGACGGAAGACCAAAGACACCACATGCCCACAGTACATATACAGCACAAAAATCTAAAGCAATAACAGTGTGAACTCTCAAAAAACAGAGTGACTTCAGGTGCTTCGGAAAGGTAAGCTTGTCCTGCCCTGCATACAGCACCCGTCACACAGTCAGTGACACATTTATGGTTTTGAAACTTCTGTTTGGTAGCTGATCGGTAAATGTAATTTTCTAACCCGTAGATAAACCGATTAAAATCCATGGTACGTGTTACTGCTCTAACCCTCAAACAGTACCAAGGTAAAAATTTGGAAAGTTTCTGTAAGTCTCTATAGTAATCAGACAATCACTAGGACAAATCGGTACCACAAACATCCCTAACGAGCACAAAACTAAAATGCAACAAGACAACATAAAAAACTAAAGCAAAAACAGTGTGAAACCCTAAAAAACCGAAGTTGACATCAGGTGTTCCGGAAGTGTAAGCATGTATACAGCACCCGTCACACTGTCAGTGCGTCAATCAAGGGTAAAGTCATAACCGGTAATGTCAAATCCGGGAAGACGTGAATCTAGCTGAAAATGTCAGTTTTCATTTGTGACACTGACATTTCATATCTATCTATGATGTCGTGGTGACGGCCATAGAATTTCTGAAGGGACGAAAGTAACAACGGCTGAAAATATCCCTGACTCAGCAGTTTTTGTGACAGTGCTTTTGCTCTTTCCACATAGTCACTGTATGTACTGCACGCTCTACAGTAACGAAATAATTGTGAAATATATACTCCATATGCTGGGGAAGTAGGTATATCGCTGCAGAGAAAGGGAAAGTTTACAATTGGAAAGTCAAAATCATCATGTTTTTCATATAATCTAGATTTCCGACGCCCATGTTCGTCAATGTATAACAAAAGATCAAGGTATGAAGCAGAATTGAGTGTATCACTTGTTTCTTTAATTTCAAGTTCACTGGGGGTAGATGCGATGTAAATATTCTTTAAATCTTGGGGTATTAAGAGAAAGTACATCGTCTATATATCTGAAGTCTGGGCTAGTTGTTTTTGTTTCTGTTGTATCAGCCCTTTTAAAAACTTTGCATCATACGAAAAAATGAAAAGGTCAGATAAAAGTGTCGCACAATTTGTTCTCAAAGGAATCCCTATTGTCTGTTGAAAAATGCGGCCTCCACTTTCAACAAAAATGTTGTCGATAAAAAATTCAAGCATCTTAATTACGTCATTTTCACTGTATTTCTTGTTTGGCTCAGTGTGGTTCTTAACGAAATATGTTTTATCTTTTCCTATTACCAGATAGGAATACCTGCGTTCTCCGTTTTTAATACAAAAACATTGATGTATCAGATCGGAAATTACTGTTTTAAGTTTATTATGGGGAGGAGTTGCATATAGGGTAGAAAAATCAAAAGTTTGAATGCTATTGCAGTATGCGAGACCTTTTGAGGAGAGCTGTTCAAGGAGATCTTTGAAATTTTAAAGAATCAACATCTGATTCACGCCGCTCGTGAAATAGGCTTTTTCGCAGTAGCTTTTTAGACCTTCTCAAACTGCAGTCAGAAAAGTGGTAAGGAGTTTGGATAGGGGTTTAGTGGTGCATCTGGCAGATCCTGCAATGAATCTCTGATTGTAGGGATTCTTACGAAGCTTAGGCACCCAGTAAATATAACAATTTATCATGGATGTCAATATAAATGTCTATATACCTTAAATAAATTTCAAAGCGAATTAACATCAAAAACGTTAACGTTGTTCATGAAACAAATATTCTTATCATCAGATACATGTAAGTGTGAAGGTCTATATAAAAACCATACCTAATCCAAGATTCTGGTTGTCAAAAATTAAACTCATGATCGAAAACTCTGTAATGCGCTGCTTAATTATGATTCTTTGAATATTTTGCGGTAATTAGAATTGAATTAGTTACAGTATAAACAGTGGGCGGTTACAAAAAAAATCCTGAAATAGATGTTCTACTATGTGTCCAATGCATGATATTTCATATAATGGCCATTCTTGAACACTGAGGCGTAAATATGAAAAAAAAGAAATGAGGTAAATGCCAAGGAGACAACATCCCATCTCCAGGTTAAAACGACCATGCACAAAGCATCTAGAGGTCACTGAACGGTCCTCAACACAGTGAGGAACCTCACACCAAATAGCAAGCCCTAAATGGCCCCAAAAAGGTAAAAAAAAATGAATAAATTAATGGAAACATACCACATTAAGTAACCCAAATATCAAGAAACTAAAATTTTATAAGGACAGGAGGACAAGCTAATGAATACACAAAAAGACTTACAGTAAAAATCAAACTAGAAAAAAAGTCCAACTTATCAAGGCAAGTACTCTTACAATGAAGTTCATTAAAAATTGAAGACAATACACACGGGTACTGTCCTGACAAATGCTTGCAGTTACTGACAGGTAGCTAAGGACATAATTTCCATTCACTATGATATCACGCCTTCTTACATATGAAATTTCAATTGAAATACTTCTAAATAAATCTCGTATAACAGCATCATCAATTTTTAAAGAAGAACATGATATTGTGCCATGCCAAATACTGCCAGTATAAAAAAAAATGTTTTAATTTAGTTATGGTGTAAAGCATTTAGGAGCTGGTCAATATATTTGCCAACAAAAACCAGAAGTAAAGATTTAACAACAATGCTGTATTTTTATCCTTTATGAATAAATTTGTTCAACGGATTAATAAATTTGGAAGGACAATTTTGGAATTTATGCGCTTTGTAAATAATATTTCCATAGAATTTCGGGTGTGAAATGCCCTGTTGTATAATCGCCCTGCACTTGGAACCAAATTTTCTTAATAAGTCAATGTATCCATAATAAAATTTAGAGAATTTTTTTTTATCAATTTAAGATATATAAACCCTTGATGCAGATGTTTTTTTTCAATTTTTTTAACTCACCTGCTGTGCCACTATATCCACAGATCGAAAGTTCATACTTAGACGTTTCGCTTCCAACACTGAATAAATTGTAGTCCGCGAATACCTTTGCATCGCTGTTATCTGTCATTTCAAATCTCACCTGATATCTTTTTGATCTTGTGAGGATGTGTATTTTTTCATTTCCTATAAATATCTGATATATGTTAAAATACAATATTGAAATATTGAATGCATTATTTTGAAGTTTCATTGGGTATGAAATAACTCAATACCGAAGTCACTGTGAAAGTGTTGACCGAAGAACATTTTTAATGTAGCGCAGTAGCGCTTCATGTTGAAAATGTGCGCACGGTCAACACTTTCATAATCCTATGAAAGTTCACATTGATATGCCACGTGATTGGTGTTCACCTATCAAATTGACGGAATTCAAATGAATAGGCATGAAATGTAATTATTAATAAATATAATGTATATCACAGTACAAAAAGAAACGTATTCATTCTTCTAATCTCTCGTCTTTTATACATCCAGCATTAAAATAAACGAAATCTGAAAGGGCCATTGTAGACTATTAGGATAAAAATATCTCAAAATAAACTAGGGCATCACAATTCTGAACGTGAGATTATAAGAATATAACATCGGTAGAGTGCAGGAATAGGAGTTCTCAGTCACCAAAGGGTACGATTAAATATATCATCTGACGGGGGCTTGTCGAGTCATAGAACCATTAAAATATTACCTGAGGGTGTCTGAGATTTCTAAACCTTGCATTTTCAACAATGTTTAATTAACAAAAAAATTCCTGAAATAGGCGACCCCTTAGATGTTCTACTATGTGTCCAATGCATGATATTTCATATAATGACAATTAATTTTATCACATTTATAACCACAAGATACGATCCGTTTATCACCAGACGGTACTTGACATCCGACATTCCTAGGTGACGTCATTGAAGTCAGAATAAGTAATCTTGTGCCGGGATGTACAAGCCAAGAATTTCTCGTGCCACTGAAAAAAGGAAGTATTTTTTCTTTTTAGTTAGAAAAATGGTCATTGTTGTACTAAACTTTACGACAAAAGTGACGAATTTTATTTTAAATCATAAATTTCCCAAACACTGGGAGTTATATTCCAACTTCTCCTGCTCACTGATTGTATGTTCCACAATGATTCATTGCACAAGAGCTAGCACCAAACATGCACATTTTTTTTCATCAGGCATTTTTATTAATCAAGGTTTCAAACATTTCAATCTCATACGATCATTAATTGTTAAATTTTTTTAATAGATATCAGTCCCTTGTGGAGAACATTGAAGTTTCGGTCCGAATCGTAATTCAAAATTCCTTCTATACTTAGTATTGGGGTGAACAAATTGTTTTCACTGTCAACGACCTTTCAAAAGCAATGAGTTGCTACCGCAGCTTACCACAATGGAAGGGGACGTTTGGCACGCAATTAACCCGGTTTAACCCACTATTCCTTTTGAAATACATTTACCAAGTCAGGGACATTGCTGTCGACAATTTTGCCGGTAGTTTTGCACCTGGTTTGTCTTTTGCCTTTTTATCCCCGCACTTTTCTGAAGAAAATGCGGGGATATTGTTTTGGTCCCGTCCGTCCGTCCGTCTGTCCGTCTTTCTGTCCCTCTGTCCATTAGATGGACCTTAGCAGAAGAACTCCTTCCTCATTTTTGGATTTATGGATTTAGTTTGTTATAGAATTGTTGCATATAGTATGCAGATGCGCAATAAGCTTTCGGATTTTTGATATTGGTCTTGTTGCAAACAAGAGGCCCCATGATGTCAATCTTGACACATGTGAGCTTGTCAGTGGAACTCCCCCTACATTTTTGTATTTATGGATTTAATTTTGTTATAGAATTGTTGCATATAGTCTGCAGATGCGCAAAAGCTTTTAGATTTTTGATTTTGGTCTTGTCGCAAACAAGAGGCCCATGATGCCAATCTTGACAAATGTGAGCTTGTCAGTTGAACTCCTCCTACATATCTGAATTTATGGATTTAATTTTGTTATAGAATTGTTGCCTATAGTCTGCACATGCGCAATAATCTTTCAGATTTTTTATATTGATCTTGGTGCTAACAAAAGGCCCCATAATGTCAGTCTTTACACATGTGAGCTTGTTAGTGGAACTCCTCCTACATTTTTGGATTTATGGATTTAATTTTGTTATAGAATTGTTGCATATAGTGTACTGATGTGCAGTAACCTTTCAGATTTTTGATGTTGGTTTTTAGTGCAAACAAGAGGCCCCATGATGTCAATCTTCACACATGTGAGCTTGTCAGTGGAACTCCCCCACGTTTTTTGGATTTATGGAATTAATTTTGTAATAGAACTGTAGCATGTACTCTGCAGATGCACAATTAACTTTTGGATTTTTGATATTGGTCTTGATACAAACAAGAGGCCCAAGATGTCGATTTTGACACATGTGAGGTTGTCAGTGGAACTCTGTTTTCTGTGTCAAATAGTGAAGTGCGGGGATGGCCATTCATTTCTGATGGCGCCACTTCTAGTTGATTTTTGTTCTTGACAATGCATTCTGTTCAATAATTTTATAACCCTTATTTACATAGGAGAGTTATCTTCTACAGTATCAGTGAATTTTACAGGTTTTGGCAATAAAACTGTATTTTGTCAATACATTTCGTACTGTCAAGTGACAATAAAATTTTAACAATTAAGATAGGTTTTCTAAATAGTTGACTACATCCTTGACTACATCTGGTTAATTTCATTAATTGAAACATTTTATTGCTGAATATAACACGAAATAATTATTTATTACTTCTATGTAAATCAGATATGGTGGGTCTCTTATCATATTCTCGGGACATACGTCTCTCGAATATGATAAAACCCACTATATCTAATACATACATTCTCATTGAGTTTATCGCAAAAAGATTAAGTAGATTGATAAGTATATGGAGATATGAAGTCCTGTACGGTGACACTTTTTATGTAAAAAAGTACATTTTTTAGATAAAAGATAAATCGATACTACATAAATTTTAACACACTATGGAAAAGTTATCTTCATTATGTCGTACATCCAACACTCCTTGACGCTCTGACACAAATTTAAAAATTATTCGTTTTAATTTTTAAGCTAAGTTCTTGCAATCAGAGTCTTTCTGTCTGCTTGTTATATTCAAAGAATTACATTTTATTTTCAAAATTTTAAGGCGCTCAGATTTTACAGTTTCTGTGACAACACAAAGATTTTTCATATCTTCAATTTTCAAAATTAAATTAATTTAAGATTTTTTTTTAAATTCGAAAATCATACACTCTTCGTCCTCAACTGTAGATTTGTCCACAGATTCAAACTGTTCATGTTATGAATCCTTTGTGCAAACTCCAGCCTCATTTTTATTTCAATTTTGCGCTCTCAATGAAATATTTAACATATTAAAGCTAATCATATACCAATAGAAATGAACGACTTTCTTGTCATCATGTTCATTTAACAGAATTATAGCGAATCATAATTCACATGCTGTTATAATTTTTGTAAATTGCTTTTTATTGTAATATGGATTGCCTTAAGGACACTTGTTTTGACTCCAAACAGGTAAAAAAAGGACAGAGGCGAGGTTATTATAGGTGTCGCAGTCAATATCACTGTCCTGCAAGCAATCTATATCATGATATTATCAATAACAATTGGGTACATTGTATAGAGAAAAATTTGTTTAGAAAAAAAATGTAGTTTTCATACTTTCTAAAGAGGAAATCACAGGATAATGATGAGGTGGACAAACAAAAAAATCAACAGAGATTGTCTAACATACCAAGCCAATGGTCTCCTGAAACATCTCCAATTCCATTTTTGTAATCCTCCCAGGGTTTGTAAAAGTCCCCGGTTCCATCAAATCGTTTTTGAATTACCTGTGTTGAAGATTATGAAAATGCAACTTTACTGTTAAGATAGAATGAAATAGATAGCTCAAAGTATGTTTTTTTTTCTTTGAAACATCTATACTCCAAAATACTTAAAATGCAGAAATGTAAAATTCAGTTCTAAAAGAAAAAAGTTATCAATACGAAAACATGGGCATAAGCGTTATGGCTGCATGCATACATGTTTACTTTTGCTACAGCTGTAACAAATGAGAAACATATAGTTTCTACAACGAGAACTAAGTTGATTAAGAAATTTCTCACATCGAAATAAACAAATTTAGCGAATTTTTAAAACGAGGCTTGCATTTCAAAATTTATTTAACAAGATGTGAGAAATTTCAAAATTAACGTGTCTAAGTAGTAGAAAATGTTTCTCTAATGACATAATGTTTAATCCGAGGACTATGTTCCGAATAAATTTGGCGGGAAATTTCATGCAAGTACAAATGTAGTTCTCTCTCTACAGATGAGAAATATTTTTATCACACCGTTCAGGCATTTATTAAATTTGATAGAAATAAGAGAAATTGCTGAAACAATGTCACTGACAGTAGATAAATTGAAATTTGACTTTTAGAGCAATCCCCTTAAATTATACAGTAGTATGTGATATATAATTTGTTATAAAACCAGATATTAAGGCATTTACATCGAGACAAAAACAGATAAATCTGTGCAGCATATTAAATTAACTATGAATCACATAAATAAATTTGGAAGATTGTCATAAAACAAGAATCAAACAGATTTAAAGACCTGTTTTGAGCATTTCTTTTGTTATTCAAGAGACTATGCCTTGGACAATTCCATCTTTCGTCTTTCCATTGATTATCTCGATTTTGAAGCACTTTAACTGATAATTTACCTCAAATTATTTACTTACCCCGAATTATTTACCTCATTAAGTTTTGTGCATATTCATTTACGTATATGCTAACTTTGACATGTGTACAGCATAACGAAATTTACTGTTTTTATGCAACTTCGGTATTTTTTTGTGTTTTGACCTTCTGTTATGTTACACCTAAATATAAGTTGAAGTTTAAGTTTCATGTGGGAAAAATTTCCCCGGTCCAGGGATCGAATCGCACTACCTTTCTGTAATATCAAAGTGACAAAACTACCTTCATAAACTGTCGTGACACGACTACCATCGCAAGTTAATGAACAGATGTAAGAAAATATATTTAAAGTGACAACAGATCGATAACTCAGGTAATTTTAAAAATATAATCTAATCGGTATTTATATAATAAAAGTAAATAAATATTTGACACAAGATCAATATAAAAGACAACTTATCCGCATGTAGAACAAAAATACGTTTATTAACTATTTGATGCATATAGCCTAATAAACTGATGAATATGCATGACTAAAAGATTCTATTATGATGGCGGGATGTCAGTATTCATTTTTTCACATATAAAATTCTGTATATTAAATAAATTGCACGGTCTTTAAGTCAGTTAAAGTATGTTTCAGAGTAATTAATTGAATTAAAGTGCCTCGTAAGAAAAGGATGGTTAAATGCCTCGCGCTGCTCGCTCAGGCATCTTGACCACCCATTTTCTTGAAACATACTTTAACTATAGCAAAAAAGTATTTTATCAGAAGTTTCATTCAGATATGGTAGCAGGAAAAATGTTTACTTTTAATTCGAATAGAATTTGTATCAGTACCTATCCGAATTGGGTACATTTTAATTCTACAAACGATTTTTTAGATAACATAAGCTCCATCGGTGTAGGTAAATAAAACACTTTGAAAAATGTAAGAAGATGCATTTTAATAACTTCTATAACAAGGTATTCCTAATTTATTAACATTACAAACTATACTCACTGTCCAACTTCCGATACAATACACGTCAAATCCAGAGGATGACTCTGGGTAAATCGTGTAGACGCCATCACTACTACCTGTTTGAATTTCACTGCAGTCTTTCGGTTTGTTTGGTAGAGCTGAAGGTATATACAAACATAAAATTTTACTGTTCCAAACGGTAAAAAAACAAAATGATTAGATGCTTAGTAAAACTACAGTTGGGTGCAGACATAACATCCCCTCCAAGTTAACTCTTAGTTAACTTAGAATTATCATAGAAAATATTCTAGAAACGGTAATAAATTATGACTGCTCTAACTTAGAGCTTGTTCATTTTTATGACCCGTCACGTAGTGGAAGGGGCATATAGATTTACCCTTGTCCGTCCGTCCGTATGTACGTACGTACGTCCGTCCCGATGTTAAGTTTTGCGTTTAGGTCCATATTTTGGTAATCTCTTGTAATATCTTAATATTATTACATCAGTATATGCACCTTGATTAGTACTACCAGATTCAACAACAATTAGGGATCCACGACCTACATTTTATGCTTGAGTGACTTTTGTTAAATTTTGCGTTAAAGTCCATTTCTCAACTACTACACATCATACATCAATGATGTTTCATCAAATTTATCGCCTTGATGAGTACTACCCAAATCATCAAGAATTACCCCCCCCCCTGCGAGGGAACCCCGGGGTATAGAAATAGGATCCATTCCGTGGTTGTGTGGGATCAATAAATACACAACCCATCTTTCGGATGGGATGTAAACTCAGGTCCACGTGTTGGAAGAAACCTTGTAGCAAGCCCTTTCTTGTGGCCCATAGGTGATCGGCTACAAGGCTAAATTCCCCGCCCCTTTCTATTTCATCCTACTTTTCCAGTGGCAGTCAGAATTCCCCGTCCCATGACCCTTTCAATACCCCAAAGTGATTATTTATTAACAAACTTGTTCTCGTCTTGATATAGCTGAAATATTGCTCAGTAGACGTTAATCAATATCCAATCAATCAATCAATCATTAAGAATTAAGTGGCTTTGACCTATATTTTACGTTTGAGTGACTTTTGTTAAATTTTGTGTTTAGGTCCATTTCTCATCCACTACACATCATACCACAAAGATGTTACATCAAATTAATCACCTTGATGAGTACTACCCAAATCATCAAGAATTAAGTTGCTTTGACCAATATTTTCACTTGAATGACTATTGTTAAATTTTGCGTTTAGGTCCATTTCTCATCAACTACACATCAAACCACAATGATGTCTCATCAAATTAAACACCTTGATTAGTACTACCCAAATCATCAAGAATTAAGTAGCTTTGACGTATATTTTACGCTTGAGTGACTTTTGTTGAATTTTGCGTTTAAGTCCATTTCTTAACAACTAAATATGCTATTACAATGGTATTACATCAACTAAATCATCTTGATTGGTGCTATCCAAATCAAGGTCAATTAAGCGTTTTTGGCCTACATTTTATACTTGAGCGAATTTCAGTAAATTTTGTGTTTCTGAGTATATTTCTAAACAACTACACGACATATCATTATGATCTTGCACGAAGTGACTCATCTTAATGAGAACTACACAATTCTTAGACATTCGTTGACTTTGACCTACATTTTATGCTTAAATGACTTCATTAAACTTTTGCATTAAGCCCATTTATTAACAACTAGCTGTTTAATCAAATTAATCAACATGTTGAGTACTACTTAATTCATGGATAATTTTACAACCTGACCAATATTTTATGCTTCAGCGACTTTTGTTGGATAATATTTGTTAATATCCATTACTAAACAAGTATTTATTGAATAATCATCTGTAACAATACTTCTTAATGATTCCATCACAATTCAATGACCAGAAAATATACTAATTCTTATTCCTAATTGTCTTAGGTTATCTATTGCAGTATATTTATCGGCGGAGCATCCGTGTCTTAAAAACATATTCTCGAGTTGTTTATTTGTTTTGTCTTTTTCATACTGTCTCAATTGGCGTTGGACATGAATTGCCGTGATTTTTTTATTTTTAATTTTTGAATTTCTCCGCTTTTTCCCCCCTCATTTTTGCTTCGGTATTTGTTCTTCGATGTATTAGAGCAGTTCTTAAAGCGGACATAATTGGTTCTACGTGGAACTAGTTTTAAAAATGTCAAATGTCCAAAAGTGGTCATAAAAATGGTCACAGCTCTAAGTTAACATAGAACAGTTTTAAAAGTGGTCATACACTTGAGCAGTTCTAAAGGTTTTCAAACATGTACATGCATTAGTATAGGTAGGTTATGATAAGGGCTATCTTTGTGACAATCGGACATAGCTATTGCTTATTGAATGTATATTTTTATCTTTTCCTGATATGATAGGAAGTTTTATTATTGCAGGCATCAACAATACAGAAATTGTCCCTTTTGTCATATGTTTTAGTGGGGGTAAGACCTTTTCACTTAATATGTTTTGGGCATTTTCAGCTGGTTGTAACATGCTTTTATTCGGTGAAATAATCAGTTGTCAACTGTTTTTGGATCAAATGATGTTTTCTTTACTTTGCGTTTAGTGTTAAGGGAAATATAAAGCACTGTATGCTGTAAACCATAACCATTAAAATAACAAAATACCGAAGTTACTGTTAAAAGATAAAATTGAGTTACTTGTTTTGTGGCTGCTATCATGAATTTAAAATTTACTGTTAATTGCTTTTGGGTAAATTAAAAATTGTTAACAAGTAAATTAAACTCATCTTGCCCCCTCCCCCAACCCGTCCCTTTAATCAAATTACAGGAAGTTTTACGATTGCAAGCCTCGATATTATATCGATGCAGAAATTGTTCCTTTTTGCCTTATTCTTTGCAGCAAAAATTACAGGAAATTTCATAACTGCAGACATCTATGTTATATCGAATACAGAATATTTTCATTTTGTCCTATGTTTTTATTCAAATAACAGGAAGATCCATAATTGCAGGCATCCATATTATATAGATTGCAAAAAAATATCTTTTTTTACCACATGTTTTAGTAAAATTACAGGTAGTTTCATGATTGTGAACATCGATATTATATCGGTTGCAGAAAATGTCCCTTTTGTAATATGTTTTCAGTCAAATTACCGGAAGTTTCATGCTTGCGAGCACCGATATTATATCGATTGCAGAAAATGTCCTCTTTGCCATATTCTAGTCATCTTACAGGAAGTTTCATAAATATCGATTGCAGAAAATGTCCTTTTGTCAGCCGTTTCAGTAGAATTACAGGAAGCTGCACGATTGTAAGCATTGATATTATATCGATTGTAGAAAATGTCGTTTTTGTGATATGTTTTCAGTCAAGTTACATGAAGTTTCATGATTGTAGGCATCAATATAATATCTATTTTAGAAAATGTCCTTTTTGCCATATCTTATTAGTCATAGTAAAGGAAATTTCATCGTTGCAGTCATTATTATCATATCGATTGCAGAAAATGTCACTGTTGCTAAATTCTTTAAGCAAATTTACAGGGGGTTTCATGATTGTTGGCATTAATATACTACTCAACAAAAGAAACGCTACACGGTTAATTTGGTAATAATTTGTGTATTTCGCAATTACAAGTTTTTATTTTAGTGTATTAATGTATTCAACGCTAAAACGAGTTTGTTTATTCCATTCTTAAATCAATTACGAAACGGATACGGTGGAAATCCGGAATGTTAGTTTTTGGCCCGATGATCGAGTTTGCCGTTTACTGATGGATGATTTAAAATGTTAAATGTCAATAATTGGGACACCCCGTTCAATCAAAAATCAACTTGGGCAGTTACTTTGTGCGTTCACATCTTTGATCTTGATTTTTGCACTCGAAATTCATTGTTATGCGAAAAGAAGAACAAACTAAAGACTCTTGATTCATCTAAAGGAAACATGCACATCAAATGATAAATCATGTGACAGCAGGTCACGTGAGACACCGCAACGTCAATATCTCGTAATACGCGTTTAAAGCTTATGACATCGGTTTTTGAAAATGGAAAATATGCCTGGAGAAATCATGGTCGATAACCAAAAGAAGTTCGAAGTCATCCGGTTCGAAAATGCGATGGTTTGGTAAAAAGAGAATGTGGATATACTAAGTATTTACCACTACAAACAGAAATTCCAGATTATGACCTTGACCGTGACCAGAAATTGTAAGGGGCATCTTTTGGCATAATGTTAATTCCTACGTGCAGAAAATACATTTTAACTACGATTTATTGTGTTCTGTTCAAAAGAAAATATTTTTTTTTGATAAAATCTGTGTATCGTTTCATTTGTTGAGTAGAATATTATATCAACTGCAGAAAATTTCCCTTTTGGAAACTTGCAGTATCTATATTTTTTATAAAATTTATAAAATCTCCCTCATGCAATCTCTGTCCTTGGCTGAGTTTTGGCTTTCCATTTAGATCAATTTGGTTACTTCTACTCTATAAGTTTTTTAACATCTTTGAGATTATACTCTTCCAACTATTTAGATTTTATCTGCACTGAAGAGAATAAATTGTCCGAATGGCCATATGCAGAAAATTAACTTATTGTAAGTTCCGTATTTAGTTATTTGTTACCACTGGGACGATGTATTTGCTGGTTGACTGTAAGTCCCGGAGGGTATTCACCAGCTCAGTAGTTAGTATTTCGGTGCTAACCCGAAAGCCAATTATATTTGGAAACTTGCAGCATATAAATTTTTGTACATTTGTTGAAAACTAAGGGGCATTCTCTCGTGCAAATCTCTGTCCTTAGCTGAATCTTGTCTTTCCATTCAAGTCATATTACTTATTTGTACCCTATCAGTTTTTAGCATCTTTGAGTTTATAGTCTTCCAAATTCTTAGATTGTATCTGCACTGAAGATGAATTAGTTGTCGAAATCGCCATATGCAGAAATTAAATTCAGTATCTAGTTATTTTGCCATATATTATCAGTCATATTACAGGAAGTTTCATGATGATGGGCATAAATAGTATATTGATTGCAGGTTTTCAAAACTTGTTGCTTTCGTACCGGGAACCTGTTTTGTAGTATTAAAGATACCATTTTTGATAATAGAACACATGAAAAATTAAATTCCTTAACAATATCTACAGTAATTCGTGTTCATCAAAGTAAAACTGAAATCGGTTAGATACATCGTTATACTATATGGCACGCGATAGTAACAAATCTGATATCCATTCGCACCTAAATGTGCCACAGGTACAACTCTATTTGATAATTAATTTATAATATCAAAATATATAAAATAGATAAAAGATACGAAATTTGAATAAAAAAGAGAGAAATATAAGCGATAAACAGAAAAAA
>MJUU01068017.1:0-20104 GCA_002080025.1 Modiolus philippinarum | reverse complement strand
CGTTTCTGATTGGACGAACGTTAAATATCAAATAGCGATTTCCGTTTCTCGTTTCTCATTGGCTAAAACTATGAATAGCGTTTTCGCTTCAAACTCGAATTAACGATACCGATCGGAAACTATGGGTTTCCGTCGCAAGCCCCTAGTTTCCGTTCAATTTCAATCGAAAACTATGGTTTTTGCCGAAAACTATGTATACCGATCAGAAACCCATGGTTAACGTGCGGTATACCTAATATTTCGCACGAAAACCCCTAGTTTCCGTTCGAAATACTAGGAATACCGCATTTTTGTTATTATCGCGTGCCATAATACTAGTATTTCGCCTTTAGAAAATATCATATTTTTGTGTTTTTTTCTGTTTTTTCCCCCAATATTCACTATAAGTTTCTAGCAAGTGCAATAAAAAGAAAAAGAATCTAGCAGGGTTCGAATGTCATATTCATTCCCGGCCATCAAAATGGTATCATCGGCTTATTAAAGTGAATATTGTCGAATATATATAAATTTTCCATCGATGTCTTTGGTTATTCATGTCAAGCCTCTGATATTATAATGTATCAAAATAGAGTCTAAATCATTTAAAAATATTACAAATTTTCACCTAGTCGTTCACCATTTACACATGGAAAATGGTCGATGCTTTCCTGTTGTAAGTTTATTTCATTCCGTTAAAAGATTCACAATGACATTATACATTCTACCGTATCTACCGTTCATATTATCTGAGTTTATAGACAAGCCAAGAGCGTCATGGATCTGAGGTGTTTGGGGCCAAGAGGATCATGTTTATAAATTGTCTATATATCAACAGCTACCTTTTTCTCTGGTATGACTATAAATTCAAATTTATATTACAAAGTTATTCAAAAGAAACAATAATAATCTGGCCGTTGATTTAAAATATTCATTTATAAGTAAACCCTATCTTAACCTGAAGCTTTATTATGTTTTTAAAGTTTTTAATACGCTGTAATATTTTAACTAGAGTAATTCTCTTGCTTAGCTTCTCATTAATATTTGCTATAGTATGATTATCAATATCTGGAAATGTAATTTTATCGTCTCCCGGAGGAGCTTCATTTGATTTACTAAAAAAATCGTTTAATGAATCTACAAATATATCGAGGCACTCTTGTCTATCACCTTTCAAGTATTTTGCAAAGTCCGTGGGGTTTCTTGATTTCACATGTTTTAGTTCATTTAATCATTTGAGACATGATTTCTATATTCAGCTTGGCTAATTAAGGAACTTGCATAATAACCCTTACTGTTATCAATGCATTCTATACGTCAAATTAAGACACCTAGCAAGTTTTCATATAAAATATTGATAGAACTTCCTAGCTTTTTCACAAAAATAGTCCCGATGTTAGATTATGGAAACATTCACAGAAATATATTTCCTGCCAAATTTTAATGTCTTTTATCTTTGTTAAAAACACACAGACCTAGGTAAATCTTTTTACCATTTCACTAAATCAACACAGTTTAATCAATTAAGAACGATTTCGGTCATGTTTCAGTATCGTTGAAATCTCGTTTGGAAATAATTTTGAAATTATTTATATTTTGTTTACAATATCATTAAATCATAAAAATTTATATCTATTTTTAAATTGTGTCAAAAAATTATTCATTTCTATCAATTAGTTGCAGAGTAATCCCAAACTGAAGATTTATGCCCTTATTGGCTGTTGGATTCGTGTCAAGTTTTCACAAAATACGGTTTGGGTTAGAAACAGATCATTAATGAAAAAATATACACTTAAGATTTATTTTTCCTTTTTCAAAAATAATGTTATATATTTGGTAAAAAAAAACCTTGAAACAAATGAAGTTTAAACCATTAGTTGTTTGAAAAATTTTTAAAATCTACATTTTTTATGGAATTATGGAATGCTGAAATTGCCCCTAAAAAGAATGAAAATTGGACAAAACTTTCTTATATCAACACCAACTTACAAAAATGAATGATTTTGGGGGTTGAAATTGTTCATTCCTTCTATTAGAGCATGAGAAATAGTTGAATACTCTAAGTCAGTTTTTTTCTTATGAAAGTAATTAAAAAACGAGCAAAAATGCCTACATATGAGGGAATGCGCTTAAATTTGTCACTTTCAAACATCTGTACCAAAATATACTAGTCACAAAAAGAAACGATACCAAGATTAAAATATCATAAACTCAAAAGTATAAATAGTTGAGGAAAATTTATTGTTACAACAAATGATGAGGTGTATAAAATTTATACTGCAAAAAAAAGAATTCTGGCAGATGTCGTCAAATGTCACAAGGATTTCATGATAATGCTCGTTTCAAATCTTTAATTCTGAATATGCGACAATTTCATCAACATATTGGTTTTGAGATTGATTTGCGTGCTTAAGTCTAAGACCAGGGGGTTAGGAATAGTCTGATTAACTGTATGTGTCCTCAAGATCTTAAACAAGAAAACAAATTAAAATATCAATGACAGAATTTCGTTTTTTTACGGTTTTTTGTTTCGTGAACGTCGTTTAAAGCCACTTTGCACGTCACAGTCGGGATTTTTGCGAAATTTTCGAAAAATTAGTGCACGAAACAACTCAGAAATGTGTGAAAATGTCTAGGAATTGATGAAGGTTTACAATGAGAAGTTATACGAAATTATACGCTGTCAAGATTTTCTGTGTAAAAAATTGGATTTTTTTAGAAAAATTCAAAAATGGGTTTAAGGCATTTTCAATTTTTTTCGATGCACGTTTTGTTTGACACGCGACCGAGATGAAAATAACCTTTTCATTTTCAACATTTATCCAAATATTTCCCATTTCTTTTTGAAAAACAGAAATCAAAATTTAATGGCGTCTTGTGACGTCATCATTCCATATTTTTCGAAAAAATTTTCATGAATAAAATTGCCTATGGGTTCTACTTACTTGCATTAGACTTATATACAATTTTAATTTACGGGTTAAAAAATGGTGAAAGAAAAAGGTATCGTTTCTTTTGGTGGCTAATATAATTTGCACATCAACCTATGATTTTTCTTGATATACTGAATTTAAGGGTAAGAACAAAAATGAAGATTTGAAAAAAGTTTAATACTTAGTACTTAATAATTTAATAATTTTGGCTTCTCACCGGAGTACTTCCTTAAAATGGGTTTCTAGACATGCTTGATATAAACAACGTTGTAATTTTAACCAGCTTGGGCGATTTTGCCCATGAGGATTATTTATTTTACATATCCATCTCCAAGAAGGTATTTATTCTAAGAAAAAAACTTAATGTCACATCAATTTCTTTATTTGCATTTTCCACAAAAGAATTTCCTCAAAAAGTTAAATCATTCATCTTCATGACAAGAAGGATTGAAATATATTTATTTTCAATGCCAGGAAATTGAACTATTTTTTTTTTTACAAAATTCACGCACGCCCCTCCCCTTGAAAATCAAATGGTCGAATGTTCTTTATTCATGTATTTGTTGGGTAAAACAGGTAGCATGGGAACCAAATACACCTAAAAGGGTAATAACAAAAATGCTAATCAGAGTTGTCAAGAGCCGAGTTCCATGAGACAAAAGACAAATCAGATGGAAACCACCAGGGAAATTGTCAACCGCAATGGTCCTGCCTTGGTACAGACATTTAAAACAAATGGTTGAATAAATCAAAATTGATCATTGAATACGGACTGAATACCAAAGTAACATGATTGCAGTGTCATATTTATATTTGACGACAGTTTTATATATTTTATATATTGTATATTTCATATACTACGCGTTACTTTGTTCATATAAAGAATACATTGATAAGAGTTGGCATTTTTACATACATTCAAGTATGGCTGCTGAAGAAGTCTTATCCTGGAAACCCGACTTTAATCCCAACATCGTGTTCCTAAGAAGAACTTCAAAAATGATGAAATCCCGATTCTCGATGCATTTATTTCCCAAAATCCGGGCTTAGATTTTAGAAATCCTCAGTTCTCGAGCTAAAATACTTCCAATCCCGGCATCCCGTAAATCCCCCCCCCCTCAAATGTATGTTTTGGAAAATAACATGATGATCACTCAAATATTTAGTTCCTTGAAACACGATATTTGTTTATGATTAAGGAAAAAATTAAACATGAAAAATACAGGAAATGGGATAAATGTCAGGGAGTCGACATCCCGTCTTCAGGTTAAAACGACCAAAACACAGTCTAGGGGTCACCGTGCGGTCTTCAGGTAACCTTTGAATATCTTAACTCGACACATAATTCAATATAATAGTAAACAATTTCGTGTACTTACCTATAGGCATCTCAAATTTTCTACTGATCAATGAAGAAGTTTTAGACTCCTCTGTTTCTGGACAACAGTCCGAGATCAGTGTGCACATATGTGTTCTGCTATCGTAATTTGCTGTGCAACATTCATGGTGTGTAGAACATAAAGCTGCACAATCAACGGCAGATCGGCGTCTATCTATGGCAATTTGTGTGTCCATCCGTTTAATTCGTAGGCCAATTTGCACAGCATGATACAATTTTTGGTTTGCTTCCGATCGTTTAAAAAGCAGACTGATGCAAAACGTTTGCAAAAGAAGAGTTAAATGCATTCTTGGAATAAATTGTCTATATTGTTTAAAAACCTCCTAGAGGTAAAACAGAAAACACAATTGAAAGCAGACAAAAACAAATCAATAGATGAAATTACATACTATAATATATATATAATTTTTATACCAATGATATTGAAACACTAAAAATCAAAGTAAAACTGTTTTTAGAAAACTTTTATTCTTTTTAAATCATGTGATGAATAAACAAATTAATGACATAGGGCTATTTAGTGGTTCTATATAGTCCATTTGTGGTAGTGTGAACATTTGTGTATTTTATATTAATTGATGTATTGATGAAAACAATGTTGTTTACTAAGAATTGTAATTAATAAAAAATGATTTAGGATTTCAAGCTTTCATTTTGTCGTGAATTTCAATCTCATTACTCTGTGAATGTAGGTCCAGTACAGATTTCATATGGTTCATTGGTTCATCAATATTCACTATTGATATTATGATTAATTTCTGTATTTTACTTATGTTTTATCTGAATAATCTTGTTCATTCTTTCTAATTGGTAACTTTAAGATATGGTCATACTTTGAAAGGAATTTTCCTAAGTCTTCAGATGTGACAAAAGGTCTTGACATGGAAACTGCTTTTTAGGCATTCTGTAATGTTTCAAAGTAATTGAGAACCGAACCGTCAATCAAAAGAACGAACAATCCGTGGACAATGGCAAAAGCAGACACACTAAGAAACAAGGACACCACTTGAGTACTTTACTCAGAGAAATTTTTGCTGGACATTTTGATTCTCAATTACGACTTATCTAATGGTAGGTTTACACTTCCGATCAAAGCAATTCGACCGAACTCGATCTATGAATATTCATCGATCGGGACACTGATCTTGAATGCTCGTGTTCAATGTACTAACCAAATCGGGACGATCTTACTAACTCTTCTAAACTCGAGCTGTGTTCCCGAATATTTTTGACATGTAAAAAAATATCGTGTAGAGGTCGTGTGTATTATAAATGGAGAACAGGTCGGGAATCAATCGGGGTCTGATCGAGGTAGCCGTGAAGAGGTCGAAAAGGGATCGGTCTTGATCGAGTTTAAAAATTTTAGCCGATCATGCCGATTTCTACACGACTTTAACTTATTCGCTTCTCGATTTATGCCGAGTCGCTTCCAGATCAACTCGATTAGTACTCGATCATTACTCGACTAACACGATTCTTTCTTCTTTTCTATACAAGATTTTCCCGACTACAACCCGATTTTTTCCCGACCTGTATCCGACTTTTACTCGACCACTCAAGACCTTTACTCGATTTAACACGACAGCATGTCATCTTTTCACAATAGCAGAACATGAGGCTTTCAAGAGCCTCAGTCTCTCACTAGGGCCTTACTTCGGTTTTTAAAAGAACCATCTCATGGACTCCAATAACTATTGTGATCAAGTTTTGCTGATGATCATCTTTGATATGATGAGAATCTGCCAGTTAGTATCTCAAGTGGGGACCAGCCAAGGGCTTTGTTTTTAATTTTGGGCAATTGGCAAAGTAGTTTCAGAGTAGAAAGTATTTGAATGGATATCTAAGGTGGGACGAATGTTAAATTATGTTCCCCTATGTGGGCCATCTTGGTTTGCATGCAGACAAAATAGATACTATTTTGCAATTGGAACATTAAAGGACTATTTTGACCAATTTTGGCTGCAATTGGTCCAGTGAAAATCCCTCTGGTACAATGTTTAACTCTGCCCCCTTTGAAAGTCATCTTGTATTAGCTGACTATATGGCAGACACTATTTTGAAAAGGGACCATCATTTGGCAATCGTAGCATGTTTGGTCTAATTGTCTCAGGGGTTTCAGAGGTAACGTTTAAAGGAGTTTCCCCTCAGACCAAATTTAAAACTACTAGGGCATTCCCAGTTGTATTTGGTAAGAAGCGGACATGACGTTTTTTTCACATTGAACCAATCGAGGTCTATCAGGACTCGGCGGTCTCTGGGTAGAATATATTTGAATGCAAAGTTCATGGACAACGGACACAAAATAATGGCAAAAGCTCAATCTCGCTATATCAGGATCGTAGAATAGAATATTAGATTGTGCATGCTACTAGAATAATTAGGGATGACGTACAGAGAGCTTAAATTTCATTTAATATAGCTATGCTGACAGAATTTGGAATTGAAACCAAGATGTACCCAATATACACACTCTAGAAACAGATTCACTAAATACATGAATTCAAGAATTAAGTATTGTTTTTTCTGAGCAGGTTTGTCCTCTTATCACAAGATATAATTCAAGCTAAATTATCTTGTTACATCAGAAAAATGCGGTTTTTAACATTTGTAACATGTATTAGAAGATAAAAAAAATCTTTTAGATTTGCACCGGGGAAATGTCGTACCGAACGGGCAGCCGTCCGCGAATGCACATACTAAAAACCGGATTTTTCTACAGAAAGCAGGTGTAAAGCTATACATGGAAATTACTGTAAATATAGTTACCACCGATATCATGTGATGTCATGTCTTCTGTTTAATGTATCAGATTAGTTCTACAGTCACATTCTGACGCATGTTGAGGAGGATGGCCTGCAAGTTTGTTAAAGCGAACATTCATTCCTCTGTAATGATGACTTTGAAGCATTTGCTATTTTATAACCCAAACTACGCGTATTCTGTGTCAGACCCGCCTTTTCTGCTGTACTAGATCTATCACAGGTATCATCTTTTCTTTGAATCATCACCCACATGGGCCAACAATTTTGCTGCTCTACCATCATGCTGAACAGTTCCCCATATTTTCACATTTTACCCCTATATATACAAACTACGGCTAGAATACCGAAGAAACAAAGGAGTGAAATTTACAAAAATCGAAGTCCAAAGGCATGGCCAAAACGAGAACACAGAAAACAATCACACCATGCACAAAACAACCACGCTAGACAGACACAAAGCACAGAAACAGAACTCACAACATTCAAAACACAGCACTCACAGTGTGAATTCCAGTGAAACTGAGAGTAACATCAGGTGCTCCGGAAGGGTAAGCATGCCCTGCTCTGTTAAGAGCACCCGCCACACGGTAAGTAAGGAATATCTGTTTTGTAAGATCTGTTAGGTAGCTGATTGCTTAATGTCATCGCTAACCCTGAGACAAAACCAATCGAAAATCATGGTACGTGTTACTTCTCTAACCCTCAAACAGTACCAAGTTAAATTTTGAAAATCTTTTGTAATCATCGAGTGTTCAAACATGGACAAGGACAGATCGGTACCACAAACATAACTAACGAAGCTAAAATATAACAAGACAACACAAAAAACTAAAGCACTCACAGTGTAAACTCCCATAAAAACCGAGAGCGACATCAGGTGGTCCGGAAGGGTTACGTACTAACAGGACAAACTCGAGCACACTCGACCATTTCACGATCTTCTCCGGACCAAGTCTAGTTAATCGAACACAAATCGGGCTATGATCTTGCACAATCTAACAAAGTCTGGTTGGTCGAATGAAGGTCGAGCATAAGTCGTGCCCAACTTTTGTCCTGTCAGTACGTTTGTATATATGGGGATAAAATGTTAAATTAAGGTAACAATTCAGCATGATGGATGGTTCTTCAAACAAAAGATCATAACTTTGATAAATCTAGTGTAGCAAAGACGGCGTACATGTAGTTTGGGTTAGATAATAGCAAATGGTTCACGGTCATCATTACAGAGGAATGAATGTAAGCGTTAACATACTTGAAGGTCATCCTTATCATACGTCAGAATGCGACTCTATGATTTTCCTGTCATTACATGTAGGACTAATACATAAAACAGAAGACATACTAGTATCACATACAATGTATGTACATTGGTTTCAGTTTTAAGCTTTAAATCGACTTTCTGTAGGAAAAATGCGTTTTTTAGAAAGTGAAAATGGCGAGCGGCTTCCCGTTTGGTGCATCGTTTGCCTAATGCAAATCTTAAAGGATATTATTTTTATCTTCTAATCCATGTTACAAATGTTAAAAGAGCATTTTGCTGAATCTGATGTCATTTAGCTAGAATCATATCTTGTGATAAAAGTAAAAACCTGCTCGGAAGAAACAAAGTTTGATTCTTGAATGCATGTGCTTAGTGAATCTATTTTTGAAGTGTGTTTATTATGTACATTGTGGATTCAATGTCAAATTCAGTCAGCATAGCCCGTCGATTGACTTTAAGCCCTTCACACGTCATCCTTTAATTCTACTAGAAGCATGCGAAATCTGATATTATTTTCTACAATCCTGATATAGCCAGGTTGAGCTTTCGCCCTTATTTTGAGTCCTTTATCCATGGACTTTTCATTCAAATAGTCACTATAGACCTCTGTTGGTTCAATTCAACAAAAGGCTCTCAAGAGCCTGTATCGCTCACCTGGGCCATGGCCAATACAAAATAAGCAATGAAGGGATATGGAGTAAATGCACATGAGACAAAGTATCTATTAATACATGGTAAAAAGCAATGGAACAACGCTTTTATTGTTGATCTTCATCTTGAAGTCACCATGAGGCCTTCAACAATGAGCTTTGCCCATACCTCATAGTAAGTTCAAGGCGGCCCCTAGCACCGGTTTGAGCGGAATTCATTGCTAGATGTCGAGCAATGCTACATCCATGTTTATTCTGGCCATTGATGCGGGATTGTAAAAAAACATTAAGGAAACTGGCAAAGTGTTCTTACAATCACTGTCATCCGTTGCCCGACAAAAGCACCAGTGTCCCCAGCTGGTGGACAATCACAACAAATAGACAAACACAGGGCATAAATCCAAATAAACTTCTATATTAAAGGGCATCATTTTAAACTATGTAAACAAACATTTATGTTGTATGATCCAACTTTAATAAACTATTTTCCCTATTGCCTGCCATGATGGATCTACATTACACAATTTTAAAGGAAGCTTAGTGTTGTACAAAAGTTTATTTCCAACAGGCCAAGTGGTTGTAAAGAAGATCTTTGAATGTACTCTAATATTTACATTTGCGTAACTCTAATTCCCATTGCTACCCAATTTGCATAGGGTGCAGACTTGAAGGACATCTGTTTTGAAGCGGGGACCATCTAAGATACATTGGTTTATTCTAACTAGCCAAGTAGTTTTAGATAAAGAAATCTTTGTATGCTCTTTCCATACAGTCGAGTAATAAATTAAGTTCCCTGCAGATGGCCATGTTGGATGACATATAGGCACCAAAGTCACAATGTTTAGTCAGCACTGCATAAGCTTCATTCATGCCAAGTTCTGATCTCAAGGTTAATTTCATCATCTGCACACTAAAAAGTATGCAGGCTAATAGCTTCTGATTTCATGTCAGCAAGGCATATAGTGACCAAACAATATCATCCGTGAAAGACACAATACATTTATAAAGAACATTTATTATGACATGAAATAAGGTGAAGATTAAGAAAGTATTTTTCAAAAAATTGTAGAAATTTGCACAAAAACACTGGTTTTGCTCTGGAAGAAATACTTGTTTTTAAGTGATGGCAGGGAATTTTTCTAAAGCTTAAAAGAGAAATGTTAATCAAAGAAGATTTGAACAAAGAATTTAAAGGGAAATAACCAATAAACCTTAAGGCATTGAAAAAATAAAGTTAAAAAACAGTCAATAAATCCTACACAGGCCTTTTTTCCAATTTACACTTCACATCTATCTGTTACATTTTTTGAATAAAAAATGCATAAATTTTGAAAAATTTACAGAAAAAGGGATATAATTGAGACGGATTTTCCGGTTTTCTTCAAAATTGCAGAGCAGATAGATCTCGGCATTCTGAACAATTTTATTCTGATGTTTGATATCTGCAACGGTTTTGGAGTTATTTGCCAAGAACAGAAATTTACCCCTATGTTCTATTTTTAGAAACAGTATCCATGTTGTTTGGTCCTCGGACTAACCGAACCCTTTTTTAACTACATACACTGGTGATGACCAAGGCCAAGTTTGGATTAAATTGGCCCAGTGATTTTAGAGAACATTTTTAAGAAAAGTTTAAGACGCACGGACGCCAAGTGAGCTAAAAAAGAACCGTCATGTCCTCTTCTAATCCAATATTACCGCCCACTGGTAATATAGTTTTAAACTGGATCTTAAGGGAAAACTCATTCGAACGTTATCCTCTAAGCCAAATGGATCAAACTTGTTACGATTGCCCACGGATTGTCCCTTTTCACAATAGTGTCTACTATATCGTCAGCTAATACAAGATGACCACCAAAAAGGGATAAATTTTAAATTGTACCTAAAGGATCTTCTCTGAATTCACTGGACCAGTTGGAGCTAAAATTGGTCAAAATAGTCCTTGGATGTTTCCCTTTCAAAATAGTATCAATCTTGTCTGTATGCAATCCAAGATGGCATCCAACGGGGAATATAATTTTACATTCGACCTTACTACTCTATTCGATCTTCTACTCTGAAACTACTTTCAATTGCCAATTTGCCAAAATTGAAAACAAAAATAGTCCTTGGCTGGTCCTCACTTGAGATAGAATTCGGCAGATTCACATCATATCAAAGATGGTCATCAGAAAAACTTTATGACAAAAGTCATCTGATGGCTCCCTTAAAAACTAACGTAAGATCCTAGTGAGCGACTGAGGCTCTTGAAAGCCTCGTGTTTTACTTTTATGAAAAGATGACATACTGTCATGTTAAATCGAGTAAAGGTCTTGAGTGGTCGAGTTTGAGTTGGACGCAGACTGGAAAAAATCGGATAATGGTCGGGAAGATATTGTACAGGAAAACTGAAAAGATCGTATTTGTCGAATAATGATCCAATATCAATCGAGTTGATCTGGTAGCGAATTGGCATAGATCGAGAAGCCATGAGTTAAAATTGGGTAGAAATCGGCATGATCGGCTAAAATGATGAAAATCGATCAACGCTGATCCCTTTTCGACCTCTTCACGACTACATCCATCAGACACCGATTGATTCCCGATCTGTTCTCGACATATAATGCACCTGACCTCTTCACGATATTTATTCACATGTCAAAATATTCGGGAACATGGCTCGAGTTCACTGAGCAGAGTTAATAAGATCGCCTCGATTTGGTTATGGTAGGTTTACACTGCCGATCATAGCAACTCGACCGAACTCGATCTATGAATATTCATCGATCGGGACACTGATCTTGAATGCTCGTGTTCGGTCCACTAACCAAATCGGGGCGATCTTACTAACTCTGCTGAACACGAGCTGTGTTCCCGAATATTTTTGACATGTCAAAAAATATCGTGAAGAGGTCGTGTGCATTATATGTCGACAACAGGTCGTTAATTAGTCGAGGTCTGATCAAGGTAGTCGTTTAGAGGTCGAAAAGGGATCGGCCTTGATCGAGTTTCCAACTTTTAGCCGATCATGCCGATTTTTACCCGTCTTTAACTCATTCGCTTTTCGATTTATGCCGAGTCGCTTCATGATCAACTCGATAAGTACTCGATCATTACTCGATTAACAAGATTTTTTGTTCTATACAAAATCTTCCCGACAATAACCCGATTTTTTCCGACCTGTATCCGACTTTTACTGTACCTCTCAAGACCTTTACTCGATTAAACACGACAGCATGTCATCTTTTCACAATAGCACTACAACAAGAGGCTTTCAAGAGCCTCAGTTTCTCACTAAAGCTATCCGATAGACTCCAAAGACACTTGTGATCAAGTTTGGCTGATGATCATCTTTTATATGATGAGAATCTTCCGGATACTTCCTCAAGTGGGGACCAGCTAATTCAAGGACTATTGTTTTCAATTTTGGCCAACTGGCAAAGAAGTTTCAGAGTAAGATCTTTGAATGGATATCTAAGTAGGGTGGAATATTATATTATGTTCCCCGTTGTCGGTCATCTTGGATTGCATGCAGACAAGATAGATACTATTTTGATATTGGAACATCCAAGGAATTGCAATTGGTCCAGTGAAAATCCTTCTGGTACATTTAACTTTGTCCCCCTTTGGCGGTCATCTTGTATTAGCTGACAATTTGGCAGACTATATTTTGAAAAGGGACCATCATTTGGCAATCGTAACAAGTTTGGTCTACTTGGCTAAGGGGTTTCAGAATTAACGTTTGAAAGATCCAATTTAAAACTATATCCCCAGTGGGTGGTTAAATTTGATTGAACTAATCGAGGTCTATCATGACTCGGCGGTTTCTGGGTAGAATATATTTAAATGCAAAGTTCAGGGACAACAGACAAAAAATTATGACAAAAGCGCAACCTTGCTATATCAGCATTGTAGAAAAGAATATTAAATTGTGCATGCAACTAGTAGAATTAAAGGATGACGTGCAGAGGGCTTAAACTCAATCGACTAGCTATGCTGACAGAATTTGACATTGAATGCAAGATGTACCCAATATACACACTCCAGAAACAGGTTCACTAAATACATGAATTCAAGAATAAAATATTGTTTCTTCCGAGCAGGTTGGTACTCTTATCACAAGATATGATTGAAACTAAATGACATCAGAAAAATGTGATTTTTAACATTTGTAAAATGTACTAGACGATCAAAAATTATTCTAGATTTCCACCGGTTAAATGATGTATCCAATCGGCAGCCGCTCGCCGCCATTTTCACTTTCTAAAAACAGGATTTTTCTACAGAATAACAAAATACCGAAGTTACTGTTAATTTATTTTCTGCATATGCGCATTTCGATAACTTATGTCTCAACAGTGCAGATAAAACCAAAACATTTGGAAGTCCATAACCCGAAAAACATGTAAAAGCTGATAGAGAACAAATAACCAAAAAGGTCTAAACAGAAAAGCCAAAATTCAGCTAAGGACAGAGCTATGCATGAGGGAGATACTCCTTAGTGTTAAACAAAATTTTGTAAAATTTAGATATTGCATATTTCAATAAAATCGGTTTTCGGGTCAGCACCGAAGTACTGACTACTGGGTTTGTGAATACCCTCGGGGACTAACAGTCCACCAGCAGAGGCATCGGCCCAGAAAGTAGGTTTAAAGCTATACACGGAAATTACTGTAAATCTAGTTACCAACAATATCATGTGATGATATGTCTTATTTTATGTATCAGATTAGTCCTACATATATTGGCAGGAAAATCGAACTGTCACATTCTGACGCATGTTGATGAGGATGGACTGCTAGTATGTTAAAGCGAACATACATTCCTGTATAATGATGACTTTGACGCATTTGCTATTGTCTAACCCAAACTACACGCCTTCTCTGCTACTCTAAATATAACACAGTTATCATCTTTTCTTTGAAGCATCAGTCCCATGGTCAACAAATTTTGCTACTCTACTACCATGTTGAACTGTTCCCTGAATTTTCACATTTAATTCCCATATATATACAAACGTGCGTACTAACAGGACAAATCTCGAGCACACTCGACAATTTCACGATCTTCTCCTGACCAGGTCTAGTTAATCAAACACAAATCGGGCTATGATCTGGCTCAATCTGACAAAGTCTGGTTGTTTGAATGAGGGTCGAGCATTAGTTGTACGTGAATCGTAAAGAGATCGAGAATGGTCGAGCCTTAGTCGTGTTAAATCGGGTAAAGGTCGAGTAGTTGTCGTGAGCTAGCTCGATCAATGAATTTTATTACGTTGATCTGGATAAAAGAGCATGGTCGAGTTGATCGAGTTGGTCTGATCGGCGGCGTAAACCTAGCATTAGTAGACCGAACACGAGCATTCAAGATCGGTGTCCCGATCGATGAATATTCATGAATATTCATAGATCAAGTTCAGTCAAGTTGCTTTGATTGGCAGTGTAAACCTACCATAAGCTAAGTTTACACTGCTGATCAGATCAACTCGATCAACTAGACCATACTGTTTTATCCCGATCAACGTTATTAAATTCATTGATTGACCTATTTCACGACGTCCACTTGACCTTTACCCGATATCACACGGCTAAAACTCGACCATTGTTGATCTCTTTACGATTCACGTACGACTTTTGCTCTCGACTCTCATTCGACCAACCGGACTTTGTCAGATTGAGCTAGATCATAACCCGATTTATGTTTGATTAACTAGACCTGGTCGGAAGAAGATTGTAAAATTTTCGAGAGGGCTCGAGTTTTATCATTTTAGTAAGTGTGTATATGGGATAAAATGTTAGATTAAGGCAACAGTTCAGAATGGTGGTAGAGCAGCAAATATGTGGCCCGGGTGGTTGATGATTCAAAGAAAAGATGATAACTCTGATAGATATAGAGTAGCAGAGAAGGCGTATCTGACACATAAGGCGTGTAGTTTGGGTAAGACAATAGCAAATGGTTCAAAGTCAAATGATTTATCATTATACAATTAATGACTTTGGAATAAGTCACTTTCGCGATTTATCAACCCGATAAAATGTAATATTCACCAAGCTGTAGGCGAGGTGAATATATTTTTTTGAGGGTTGATAAATCACGTAGCGACTTATAGAAAAGTCATTAATTCATTTGTTACATGAATAAACTTTTTTTACAGCAGGCACTCTATAACATCTCTCGTATCATCATCTTTATACTTGAAATATGTGAATTCTCAACATTAACAAATATTTAATTTTCACAACGAAATCAAACACAAAATAAAATTCAATTATTGAGCTATTAAAATGAAACAAACAATCAGAACAATATGATTTTTCGTTGTCATTCTACTTTCGTTTTTTACTTTGAGGGCAAAACCATGCACTATCACATTCCGCATGACCGCTGTTCATTCCACATGACCGCTGTTGGTCTCTTTTTATAATGTAACCATAGAAGCGGAAATATCATGATTTAACATTACCTGAAAGGGACTTAACGAACAATCAGACAACAGGTAAATCTATTCGTGTAATAATATAGAAGAATGAATGTTCACGTTAACATATAAGAAGGCCATCCTCCTCATTATGCGTTAAAATGCAACTCTGTGATTTCCCTATCATTACAAGTAGGACTTATCTGATACATAAAACAGATGACATATCATCACATGATATCAATGGTTAAGAGATTTACAGAAATTTACAGTAATGTTTAGCTTTAATAAACCGGCTTCCTGTAGTCAAATCCGGTTTTTAGAAAGTACAAATGGCGAGCGGCTGCCCGTGGGTACATATAGGTGGCACGGTAGTATTTATTCCTGACACTAGGTTGCCCAATTGTGTACCCTACTCAACTGAATATACTAAAGCCTGTCATTGGATATAAATGTATTGTATATCAGAAAGCAAAATGTTTTCAAGCTTTTATACATATATTATGCTTAAATATAGGCAAATGTCTTAAATAAGTATACAGTAAATTGTTCATGGGTCTTTTAATATTTAGTCTTTTCACTGCGGCAAAAGGTGAAAATCAGTGGTCACTACCTTCAGCTGGAACTAGCTGCTCAAAAACAAGACGGGCATGAGGATGTTTTGCATTTATTTTTTAAATCTTGTATGAAAGTCCTCTATATAACTGCAGTTTCTGAACCTTGATCAAATTTAGAAAGTAGCCAAATATTGCAAAATCTTACTATTGTCGGCAAAGGGAAAATAAATACTACCGTGCTACCTATATGGTTTGCCCTGTACAAATCTTAAATAATTTTCTAGTACATGTTACAAATGTTCAAAACCGCATTTTTCTAATGTCATTTTGTTTGAATCATATCTTGTGATAAGAGCTCGGAAAAACAATATTTTACTCTTCAATCGACCTTTTTATCTCCTTCTGGGTGTGTGTTTATTTGTTACATCGTGTATTCACTTTCAAATTATGTCAACATAGCTTGTCGATTGACTTTAAGCCCTCTGCACGTAATCCTTTAATTCTACTAGTTGCATGCACAATTTTATATTCTTTTCTATAACCTTGATGTAGCAAAGTTGAGCTTTTGTCATTAGTTTGTGTCCGCGTTGTCCATGAACTTTCCAGTCAAATATCTTCTCAGAAACCAGTTAGTCACGAAAGACCTCTGTTGGTTCAATACAAAAATCGTCATGTCCGGTTCTAATCCAATATAACCGCCAACTGGGAATATCGTTTAAAATTGGATCTTATGTGAAAAACTCATTTCAAACTTTACCTCTGAAATCCTAATGCATACTGAACCAAACATATTACGATTGCCCGCGGAGTTCCCTTTTCAAAATAGTGCTTGCCATATCATTAGTTAATACAAGATGGCTGCCAAAGGGAAACATAGTTTAACATTGTACCTGAAGGATCTTTTCTTGCTTCGGTATTCGTTTGCCGATGTACTCCGAATTTACATGACCAACTGGAGGCAAAATTGGTCAAAATAGTCCTCGGATGTTCCCATTTCAAAATAGTACATATCTTGTCATGTCTAAGATGGCCACGAGGGGGAACATAATTTGACATTCGACCTTTCTTGGATATCTACTCAAAGATCTTCTACCTCCAAACTACACTTTGCCAATTGGCAAAAAATTGAAAACAATTGTCCCTGGCTGGTCCCCTCTTGAGATCGTACCCGGTCATCAGCCAAACTTGATCACAATAGTGATTTGATAGCACCTTTAATTGGAATAAGGCCCTAATGAGCGACGGAGACTCTTGAAATCCTGTTTGTGTTAAATGGAGTAAAGGTCTTGAGTGGTCGGATACAGGTCGAGAAAAAATCGGGTTATGGTCAGGAAGATCTTCTATAGGAAAAAAGAGAATCGTGTTATTCGAGTAATTATCGAGTACTAATCAAGTTGATCTGGAAGCAAATCGGCATAAATCGAGAAGTGAATGAGTTAAAGTCGAGTAGAAATCGGCTAAAATTTTGAATTTTGATCAAGGCCGATCCCTTTTCGACCTCTTCACGACTACCTCGATCAGACCCCGATTGATTCTCGACATGTTCTCGCAAAAATGCACACAATCTCTTCACGATATTTTTTACATGTCAGAAATATTCGGGAACACAGCAGATTAGTAAGATCTCCCCGATCTGGTTAGTAGACCGAACACAAGCATTCAAGATCAGTGTCCCGATCGATGAATACTCATGAATATTCATAGATCGAGTTTGGTCGAGTCGCTTTGATCGGCAGTGTAAACCTACTATTACTAATATTTCCTACCCGGATATTTTATTTTAACTAGTACGTCGAGTTATTTTGCATGTATGCGTTGTTGGAATGTACTGGTCTGAATGAATGGTCATAGCTGTAAATTTGCAATACATCTAAATTTGGTAGTTTTTTTTATTGAACTGAGGAGTATCTCCCTTATAAAAGCTCTATCCTTAGCTACATAAAATTCCATTTAGATCATATTTGATTATTCGTTTTCTTTCAGTTTTTAAACACGTTCGGGTGTTTGTGATCCAAATTTTGATTTTTTTTAATTATGTTTTTTTAAATTGTAAATGCAAGTAATTTTTTTTTATTCTATCTTTTTATGTCTTCTTAACAGTGTTGTTGATTTCTAACCTGTTTATTATTATTTTTTTATTACCTTGACAAGAAATCTGTCAATGTAGCATATGATTGATAAATGTGTGTTTATATGACATATCTGCCACATCATATATTTATTTGGAACCAATATCGACGGTACTATAATTGCATTTTTTTCTTTTTGTATCGTCTTATTTACATGTAATTTTTGGTAATTGTAATCAAACACAATAAAAGTTAGCTCTCATAATATAAAAGTGTTTGCATTCATTTTGAGTAAAACCAACAAATATACTCTTTTAGCTCAAGACAATAGATTGCTCCCAACGTGCAGATATTAGGAAAAAAAATCGAGTGGAACTTCAAATTGATTAAGCGGATGAAAACAAAAGATCCTTTAAGCAAAGATACCAACTAATTCTACAAGTGGAGAACTAATCAAAAGAAAATTTCCTCTGCGCATTTCAGAAGTTTTTTTTCTTATTTTACCGATGTTATTGATGACATGTAACATTAGAATTATAAGAAGTTCCTGCAACAACATCTGACATTCTGCAGATAAAGTAGCACACTTTTACTAGTCATGATATGTAAAACAACGACAGTAGAATACCGAAGGAAAAAGGAAGTGATGGTCACAAAAATCAAAGTCCAAAAGATATGGCAGAACAGCAAAAGAGAAAAAAAAACAAGGACTTGAGACAGCCACAAGGCACGGAAATAAAATGATGACATTAAGAACTAAAGTACTCAAAGTTTGAACTCCCATGTAATCGGCAGTGACATCAGGTGCTCCGGAAGGGTAAACATTATGTCAAACCCCTGAAGAGGTGAAATCTAGCTGCAAATGCCCGTTTGCATTTGGGACACAGAAATTTCACATTTATCAATGATGTAAAGATGACCATGTATATGGCATATGTGATTTCTATGGTTTTTGAGCAGGTTTTTATTTTTTTTTTTCTTCAAAATTTAAGATATCAAATTTCACAGAATCATGTTAAAACACTATTCACGTTTTTGCAGATATTTTCAAACCATAAACCATTTCATATATTTATCCGATTTATTATTCAAAATAAATAAAAAAATTAACATAAATTGGCATCTTGAGATATGACAAGTGTGCACTGTTTTTCTCATTAAATGTATTATTTGGTTATTACATCAATTAAAACATGACATTTTGTTTAGATAAGTAAAACTTAATTGCTGGTTGTAAATAATCACATCTATTCGTTATTCGAATAGATGAATTTATAGAGAAACGTCGAGTTATTGTTCTTTGTACGTTTTGCTCGTTTGAACCACGTTTCCTGTGTAAATGGATTATCTCCCTTAGTATATATGTAGTGGGTTTTACGTCAGATTCCGGCCCTTTTTTCCGAAACATCACAAAGGTAAACATCCAAATTTGCTCTCTAAAAAACTTAGCAAAAAATTGAAAAACTTAGCAAAAAATTGAAAATACGAACAGCCAAACATTCAAAAAGTTGTTTAAGAGCTGTTTTGTAATCGTTTACAGACTTTTGATTTAATATAACGACCCGATTGCTATGGATTGCTATGGATTGAGGGAGCAAAATTGAGATGTTGGTCAATGTCAGCACCGCATGGCATTGCAATTTTTGAAATATTGATATAAAATCACTCGTCAAATTCAGCAAAATAGTACATGTCCATAATAATTATTTAAAACAATTCGCTTATATTTATATTTCAATGAGATCACCCTTGAATGAACATGAGACGAAGCAAACGAAAATCTTCGAGCAACTATGCTAGTAACCAGGCTACAAAGAAAGGAAAGAAGACTACAGGAAGCGACGACCCTCCGCTCCAAACTCAACCTAATGATGCAACTGTAATATACAGAAGAGATTCTGATGTCCCTGCAACATCTAGTTTAACACAGACAGCGACCCCTGATCCTGTCATGCCTGTTTTTGTTCCTCAAAATATCCAAGGTAGTTCTAATTTTGATCAAAATTTAAATATACAATCACAAAACAATGCACAGTTTCTTCCCAATGTACATGCTATAAACATAAGTCAAATCCCTAGTGTTCACGCAAAATTAGGGCTGCA
>MJUU01068013.1:61574-74678 GCA_002080025.1 Modiolus philippinarum | reverse complement strand
GGGGGGGGGGCTATGGTCAAATTTAAAATAAAAAGGCAGGACGCCAAAAATCTAGAAAAAAATAACCAGGACAGTACTTGTCCTGAAAAAAAATGCAGGATGGTAGATTTGGCTGTATAATTTTAAGGATATTGAAAAGAAAAAGTCAGGCGCGCGTAAGCGCGCAAAAAAAATGCAGGCTTTCAATTTTCCAAAAATAAAAAGGCAAGATGGAAAATTTGACCATAGCCCCCCCCATAAAAATCAAATGGTTGCTCCCTAAAGTCCATTCCTGCCTACTGACATGGCCCCCCATCAACCATATTGGTATCTAGGATGCATTTTGGGATGACAACAACAATGCATGCTTCTGATGCTGTCTCTGACCTACATTTTACGCATGAGCGACTTGGTTAGGTTAAAGTTCATTCCCGCTTACTGACATGTCCCTTAGCAACCATATCAGTATGTATGATACAATTTGGGATGACAACAACAATGAATGCTTCGGATGCAGACTGTAAACTACAATTTATGCATGACTGAATCTGTTAAAAAGAATGATTATAGTCCATTCCTGTTTACTGACATGTGCAACATGTGACAATGCTGCGCAACGAGGTGAGCTTAGCAGGCTGTGGCTCATACTAAACTATTACGGACTTTTTAAGGAAATGTAACTCTGTCAGTCAGATGCGAACTGGTTAACGTGAATTGTACTGGTGCCTGTGTATTATTTAACGAGTAAACGATAGTGATTGTCATGGTATATTATCTCATTTATATATTTTGAAAACAGTTTTAAACGTTACCTCAGGTTAATAAAATGTTACAAATAAAAAAATAATCTATATAAAGCATTATTATACAATTGAGACTACATGTAACAAAAATAAGCGAATGCTGTAAACAATGACTTGCATACGCTCTTGCTTCAAAATACAGTTGACTACAGAACACACAAATTTGATGCATACATCACAATCAGGTCATTTCTTACGTAATTTAGCCAAAGGTATCACAGGTGAAAATTGTTTATTGTCACATTCAACATCAGGGACGGCTGTCAAAGGGTCATAAAATAATTGAACCATAAATAGTCTACTCTATTCAAAATCGATTTTTTTGTAATTTAAACAATAATAAATTGTTCATTTTTAAAAGTAATTGTATTTTAAAATATTAACAAACAAAATAATATGAATCACAATTAATGTTGTTGGGTCATCACAATCTAGCTATCGCCATATTGCCTGTTGTCAGGTGTATGACGATTTTCAAATCGATTTTGACGAGATAAGATCTTTATCTGAAGTGAAAAGAATTAAACCGACGGATTGTCTATTTTATCTATTTTCACCACATAGTTGTACAAATTAGAAAACAGTATTAGTTCTCTCGCAATTCAGTTCTAAAAAGGGGATATTTCGCGGTAATTCTATTTCACAGAAAATACGATATTTACAATGCCTTAAATAGGGAATACGTGTGAAAATATTTGAAATTTTAGAATCAATTTTGACGAGACTAAACATCTTCCGATTCCCATAAAAATTATACCAAAAGAAAGAGAAATTTATGTAGAATAAGAACATAGTTATACATTTTAAAGAACGCAATTCTAGATCTTGGTATTTTCTATTTTTTACAATCCATCGTTATATTTCTACAATGAACTGCGACCAAGTTTAGCGCTGACACATTCGACACAATTAGGTAAACAAAGTATTCACGTGCTCAACAAAACTCTTTCGAAGTTGTTACAATCATTTTCATTGGTAGCAAATAATGTATACAACCAATCGTGTTTTCTGACCATAAGGAAATGGAATTTACGTTTTACTACCAATAGTAAAACAAAAGCACGTGCAGTACTACCGTATAAAATTATCCATGCAAATGGAAGAATAGTGGTAAAAATGTTGCTAGAAAGTTGCTAGAAAGAAAATCAATCGAGATTTAGGCTGATTCATGGTGTTGCGGGTAAATCCCCTCTTTTGTTTCTTGAAAGTTTTATTCATTTCTTGCAGAAATTTGACAAAATCTCTTCATCTTGAACTCAATTGCAACGCCCCCTTTTATTCTGGATCTGTCGGTTGAATGCGAGTTTCATATGTATGTCATATTGGGAAAATCCTACCTTGGTGCGATTCAGGTGCTTGTATATTGTTGATATAATATGCAGTTGCAAAAGTTTTTTAAATCTGTATTTCCCCCACTGATTAGGCAAAAATTGATAAAAAATGGCAACAAAAAAAAATCGACTGGAACTCCCCTTTTTCCGGAACCCCAATGGGACCGACTTTTTTGAAGGTTGGCTCTGTCGGTAAATATTGGCTATGGGATAGCTCAAATATTTAAATATTGTGTATGACTGTAAAATCCAACTAGATCTTTTAGTTTGTTTTCAGACATAGCTTGTATTAGGGAAAGTCTTGCATCCTACGCGTACGCCAATTTCTGCTTGTTTGTGGCATCTTGTATATTTTTCTACTAAATATTACTGAATCACGGAAGAATATCAGGTCGACCAAAGCTGTCAACGTATTTCAATTGAAAAATGCGGAGGTATAAGATTTGTTCACGTATTTCTGAATAAAGTGTAATGGAATCTTTTCAGAGGGGTCAGACTCCTCCGCGTTTGTATATATTAGTCACAGGACTGGAACGGATATTGAAATAAGTTAAACATTGACGGGAGAACAAAGAAGTTTATTTGCAAGTTCAACAACTATACAAGTATACTGGGGGGGGGGTAACTTCCATTATTTTGATATACGGGAATGTGCCAAACATTCAGGTATATTTTTTTGCATGAAATATATAAATCTCGGTGTGTTTTTAAACCTTACATACAAGCGGTTTAGCTTGTATGTAAATTTGCATTAAGAAAAAATAATTTATATATATGTTGGTACCATAAAAGCAAAAAGGGGCAATTATTTATGAGACAACAGAATTATTTTCTTTAAATTTACAATGATAAACGTACTTAATGCTTTGTTTCTTTGATTTTTTTAAATACTTTTTATGTTAAAACAATGGCAATTTTAATATATTCCGATCCTAAATTCAATGTTGTTATATAAATTTGGGGTATGTTTTACGTACGGGAGAATATAAATTCGGGGTATGTTTTCGAGATCGATTTGGTACATCCCTACCAAAAAATATTCGAAGTAACCCCCCCCCCCCCGGACTATACTAGTGCGACAATGGGAATGATACAAAACAATATAACTTTATTCAAATACTTATGACCCATATTCGGGTTGTAGTACATCACATAAGAACATAGGATAACACATAAGAATTAATATTTCAAAATAAAGCAGTTATTTGTCTCCTCTCCTCAGTTCTAATGACTGTTGTAAAAAAGAAACGACTGTTTAATATAAGTATCAAAATTGACACAAGCAGAGATAATTATAGGAGTTTATCCCCGTTTTATAGAACAAACCTTTCAAATGTCAGTGGACCCACCCCCTCCCCCTTTCTGAATAAATAGTAATTTAATGGCCAACCACAAAACTCTTTCAACATGTTTTTTTTTTACCTAAAATAACTAGTGAAATCCAAGATTTCTGCCACGATCAAACAAAGTTCAAACTACGAGCCCTTCAATCTCGTCAAAATCACCGAGTTAAATGGAACAAACTTTCCATCGTCCTTGGTGGTCTCTCCAAAAATAAATGGAATACCATCGATGTTCTTGTATGATGTAAAAAATGTATAATTTATTCGTATTCTGGAGGAATATTTTAGGATATGTAAAATTTGCCTCTTCAACCTCTAGAGATTTATCAGTTTTGTCGTTTTCTAAAAGAATAATTTAAAATATGAATACTTTGTCTATGAAACAGAGATTACTTTTCGTCATGTTTCACACACTTATGTACTTATATAGAATACGTCAGAAAGCCGTAACATTTATCGGAAAAATATTTTATTTTGATCATAATGTAAGTCAAACTATTTAACAAGAATAAAACTTTTATAAAAACTTCGGTACAAACTTGGACAATTTAATATTCTATCTACAACAAGATACACAAGAAATCACGTGCACGTTCTAATTATGGTTTCTCACTTCAGTGCAAGCCCCGCCTTTTTGTTATCGACAAGCCAAAGTAAACGTTACATTTTTGCTTACAAACAATTTGTTGAAACTTTCTCAAGGAACGTCCCAGCGCTAAACTTGGTCGCAGTTCATTGTATGTACAAAATACGACAATCCACAGGTAGCCACTTTAGTGACGTGACTGGTCGATGACATGTGCTTTCTGTTTTTTTACATATTGAAATGTATATTTAATCTATGTCGCCATTAATATTTCTGTTATATTTATATGTATCGAGAGAGGACTTTTCATAATGTTTTGTAACTTTTGTCCAATCCCTTTTGCAAATTTGTTTTTGCGAATAAAATATGTTTAATGTAATGTAATATATCAATAATTTTACTTAAGAAATCCTGTCACTGATACAGGCATATTATTTCCGTAGGAGTTTAAATGCTTCAAAATAATTCCTTACTGTTGCTTCAAATGTTGACAACTTTCATTTGCTAAAAAATAATTCAGTTTTTAAGAAATTTACATCAGAGATCATCAGAAAATTTCTGTTTTCCTTAGTGCTCAGTACAACTGAGAATGGTATGCAGACAACTCGTCCCGCGGACAACTCGGACCATGACCACTCGGACCGTTATGAAGGACAACTCGGACCGTATATGGAGAAGACTTTGAGGTTTGATAAGACACCTTAGAAACGAAATTTGGACCATATCACAACAAACAACTAGTTTTCACAAAAGGACAACTCGGATCGTATAAACTGTCTAAAGAAAAGCTTTGGTATGCTGTAAAATTTATTACTCATACCAAGCCTTCTCATTTTATTTTATTTTATTTATTTGAAGTTATAATGCAATTGTTAAATTATCTCCAATAAGCTTGGGTGTGCTTCAAAATTCGTGTATTATGCCAAGCCTTCTCATTTTAATTAATTTAAAATAAAACACTGTAAAATGTGATTAATTAGTTTGTACTGTAACCGGTTTTGATCTATGATCTTAAGTTTTGAAAGTTTAAGCTAATCACTCTCACTTTTTAACTATAATTCTGCGATATTACTGGTGGAGGAATTTTGCTATTGACTTACTCCGAACGGAGGTGTGCCTAGACTGGCAGAAAATATAGGATTACAGATTACAGATTCCTGATTTCAATAACAAAGAAACGCCGTCATTGAAAATTGTGATTAGACACAATCAGAAGATGTACATCAAGGCTAAGTTGAATAGTAGTTATTATTTTATTTGTCACGGTCCGAGTTGTCCTTTATATTTTCGCTGTAATTTTTTTATGAATCTCCCCTGAGCTGTCAGCGGCGTTTTGCATTTGCGCCGATTTGCATTTCATTTGCGCCGATTTTTTATCTGCTGATTCCATGCTGGGACTAATATATTAGTCCCAGTTCCATGTCAAAAACACGTATTTTTTTTTCATTTGTACACACTATACTGAGAATTGCCTATGCAAAAAGCTCACGCGGGTTAAAAATTAAGTTCAAATGGTGATAAAAAATGGAATAAAAATATAAATGCAACTGTTTAACTAAGTACATATTTATACAAACAGTGACTCTGTCTTTACGAGACGTATTGGTACTACATTGGTATCAGTAAGGTACAGTACGATACTTCACAGTTTAGTAAGATACTTCACAGTTTAGTACGATATTTCACAGTTTATAGTCAGATTAAACCAATTCTCTTCTCCGGACATCCGGGCACTTTACCTGTGAAGGCGGTGAAAAAGTCCACATTTCATTATATATCTAAGTAACTTCAACTTTTATTTATTCACTCATTTTTCAAGATATTTAAATGAAACTCGGAATTTGCTTTTGGAACATCAATATAAACATCATATCCAAATTTCAAGATCATAGTTATCATAACACCGAATATATTGCAATTTAAAATATTGAGTTTTTACATAGATTATATCTGTAATCATCGATCGCGTCACCGCCTATGTTTGGGGTGTAAGATTGAAATTGACTGATCTGATTGGTCAATTCAGCTTTGTGATGTCACGCCGGATAAGAGAATATTTTCAAGGTATTTGATATAAGTCTTTTGTAGTAATTAATCTCAGTTTGTAAGCTACAATTTTTATCTCGGAATTTTCAACTTTTGCCATTACAAAAATAAATGTTAAAAAGTAACAAAATAACCAAAATAAAGTATAATTAAAATAAGGCATTAATACGCTTTTGATATCTTAACACCGCTTTTTCAGGTTTAACCAACAAATCTTCTTTTAATTAATGCAAAGTATGTGTCATATGAAAAAAATCGGCGCCAATGAAAAATAAAATTGGCGCAAATGAAAAAATGAAATCGGCGCAAATGAAAAATTTGAAATTTATAAAATCGGCGCAAATGTCATACGCCCGCTGTCAGGCATTCCTGAGAATGGGAAACCCCCGGGGGAAAACCAGTAAATGTCCATACCGTGATTAGTCTAAAAGTCCAAATTAAGGGGGTGCAGACCATGAACATGGACATGGTCTTTTCTTGTTAGAATTATAACTAAAGTTAAACGGGTTCAAAGTCGAAAAAGTCTGTAATTTTCAAACTCAGAGCCGAATAGAAGATGAACAAAAAACAAGTATACCCCAGAGACGTATATATATCTATGTGTTAAGTTACACTATTTTTTATGAAGAGAGTATGTCAAGTTTACTCGAACAAAAATAAAGATCTTTTGAAAGTGGGAAATTTGTGAAGTTAGGTGGTTACAAAGTCGAATTTGTCGAGGCGGAGTGAGGTTGAACCGGAAGTGACGTCACCGGAAGTCACATAAAGTGGCAAACCAAAGTAAAAGTGAAGCAGGAGTAATTACAATCAAGACATATAAAGAGGCCAACCAAACCCAAGGCGAGGAAGAACTTATTACAGAGCACACTGCATAAAGTGGCAGAACAAAGCTACGGGGAGGCAGCAGCCATTAAAAAAGGCATCAAAGAGATGGCGAGGAAGCAGTCATTACAAAACAAGGCGCAAAAAGAAAAATAAAAAAAAATTGTGAGGCAGCAGTCATTTCAAAAGAAAGGAACCAAACGAAAATCAGACAGCAATTATAACAATACAAGCCACCAAAAGAAAATCAAAGAAATGGTGAGGCAGCAGTCATTACAGAACAAGCCACCAAAAGAAAATCAAAGAAATGGTGAGGCAGAAGTCATTACAAAGCAAACCATTAAAAAAATCAAAGAAATGCTAAGGAAGCAATCATTACAAAACAAGACACCAAAAGAAAATCAAAGAATTGGTGAGGCATCAGTCATTACAAAACAAGCCACCAAAAGAAAATCAAAGAAATGATGAGGCAGTCATTACAAAACAAGCCATCAAAAGAAAATCAAAGAAATGATGAGGCAGTCATTACAAAACAAGCCATCAAAAGAAAATCAAAGAAATGATGAGGCAGTCATTAAAAAACAAGCTATCAAAAGAAAAACAAAGAAATGGAGAGACAGAAGTCATTACAAAACAAACCAAAGGATGTTAACCTTTCGAAGAGAGGTAAACAAAATTTATTTGGAGGCATCAGTCATTACAAAGTGAGCCATAAAGAGGCAAACAAATGCGACTGGAAGCAATAGTCTTTACAAAACAAGGCATCGCAGAAGCAATCCAAAGTCATGGAGAAGAAATATTCCTTACACAACAGCCCATGAGTAGGCAAACCACTGGGAGGCAACAATGGGTTCAAAAAGTAAGTGAGAACCGAACCGTCAATCCAAAATGAATAATCCAAGGACAATGGCAACATCGGAAACAACAAAGAAACAGAGACACAACACGAGTACGGCACAGAAAAGAAAATGAAGACACACATACACACTCACAAAGATGAACTACACGGACCCAATAAAACACCATGGGTGAGATCAGGTGCATCGGTCGAACGAGCATCTCAAAACAGACCATACAAAGGCACAAGGCAGCAGTCATTACAAAACAGGCCATAAAGTAAGCAAAATCTACGGGGAGGCATCAGTCAACATTAAACAAGCACTACAGAGGCAATCCAGAATCCCTGGAAATGAAACACACATTGTCGACACAAGCCATATAGGAGGCAGCACCCATTACAAAAAAGCCATAAAGAAGGAAACAAGATTCTTTGAAAGGCACAAGTTATTACACAATAAGCTTTAAAGAAGCAAACCAAAGTCACCAAGTTGCAGCAGCCATAACAAAGCAAGTAATAAAGAAACAGACCAAAACTACGGGGAGGCATCAGTAACTTCAATCAAGCCATGAAGTCGTGAAGAAGCAGCACTCATAACGAAGCAAGCAAGAAAGAAGCCAACGAAATTCACAGAAAGGCAGAAGTTATTTACAAAACAAGCTTTAAAGAAACTTCTATACATCACAGAAATGGTAGCCATCTCTATGGGCCGGCTTTAATGAGTGCAAAATTTAGTGCATATGGACACAATACAGGTGTAGACGGATGGACGCACAAACGGGCAAACGGATTACTTTGGGGCGTCCGCCATTATGTGGCGAGGCCGTAGCTTCAAGCAAGCAATAAAGAAGAAAACCAAAGCCCTTTGAAAGACAGTAGACATTACAAAGCAATCGAAAGAGTGGCAAACTAAGAAAGTATGTGCTTGGGCGGCAGTCATTACGAAGCAAGCTACATAGAGGCAAACAAAAGCCATAGCGAGGCATCAGTCATTACAAATGCAAACCATAGAGATGCAAACAAAAGCGATTGTTAAGCATTAGTCAAACTAAAGCCATGGCGATCGAGGCAAATGTCATTATAAAGCAGCCATAAAGAAGCAAACCAAAACTACAGAGAAGCATTTGTACTTTCAAGCAAGTCATAAAGCCGACTGGAGGCGGAAGTCATTAGAAATCAAGTTTTACACGAGAAAATAAAACAACGGGAAGGAAGCACTTACTAGTCTGAAACGACAAGCCATCAGGCGGCAAAAAATTTGAACGTAGCACTGATTACAAAACAGGCCATACAAAAACAAATGAACGTCATTGGCATGCAGCAGCCTCTGCAAATGAAACCATTAAGGAGCAGAGGCCTCGGGGAGGTATTAGTCATTACAAAACATACCATACAGATGTAAACGAAAGCAAAGTTGATGCATCAGTCAGAAATAAACAAGCCACTGTGCAGCAAGCAAATGCCACTGGAGGCACCAGTCATCAGTCATTACAAAACAAGTCACACAACGGCAAGTCAAAGCCGTGGGGAGGAAACATTCAGTAAATAAACAAACCACTGGGAAGCAACATTGAGCATAAATCAGGTCAAAGAGAGGTAAAGTCTTTGGAAGATATCGAATTCGAAGCAGTCACTACAAAACAAGCCATAAAACATACAAAAGATCTTGGGAGGCATCAGTCATAATACAACATGCCCTGTAGAGGCAAACCAAAATCCATGGAAAGGAAACATTCATTATCCAAACAAGCCATATTGGAGGCAGCACTAATTATGAAACAAGTCATAAAGAAGCAAAATTCATAAATTCATGGGGCAGCAATTATTACAACACAAGCTTTAAAAAAGCAAACTAAAATCTTTGGGAGGCAGCAATCATTACAAAACAAGCTGTCAAGAGTCAAATCAAAGTCATGGGAAATCAGTAATCATTACAAAACAAGCTGTCAACAGTCAAACCAAAGTCATGGGTAAGCATCAGTCATTACAAAACAAGCTGTCAAGAGTCAAACCAAAGTCATGGGCAAGCAGTAATCATTACAAAACAAGCTGTCAAGAGTCAAACCAAAGTCATTGGCGAGTAGCAATCATTACAAAACAAGCTGTCAAGAGTCAAACCATAGTCATGGGCAAGCAGTAATTATTTCAAAACAAACTGTCAAGAGTCAAACCAAAGACAAACCATAGTCATGGGCAAGCAGTAATTATTTCAAAACAAACTGTGAAGAGTCAAACCAAAGTCATGGTCAAGCAGTAATCATTACAAAACAAGAGAAGGGGCAGTCGGAAACGACAGCTAATCCCCTCGCCCGTTTATTGAATGTTTGTCTAGTAATATAAGCACTCAAGGAAGTTGTACTATTCAAGATCTGGCTTGTTACTTAAATCTGAGCCAGTCATGCAAGAAATGTTGTGACCTAGCTTTACAAGACACCTCTACATACAAAATATTATTCCTCAACAAGTTGTAGTATCCCAGATCTGGACTCTTACAAAAACTTCAACCTAAGTCACTCATGCATGAAATGTAGGTCAAAGTGACTTAATTTTTATTTGGACCTTCGTAACTTTACAAGAATCATCTACATACAAAATATTATTCCTCTAAAAGTTGTAGTATCCCAGATCTGGACTCTTACAAAATCTTCAACCCGATTCACTCATGCATGAAATGTAGGTCAAATCCACCTATTCTATATATCAACCTCAAGTACGAATCAAGATGTATCCATGGAAAAAACCTTGTCCATCTATGACTTGTTATTCAAAAGATATATGGTCTAAAGTTCGAACGGACGAACGGGTCAAACGCTATATCCCCTCCCCAACTTCGTTGGGCGAGGGGATAACAAGCTGTCAAGAGTCAAACAAAAGTCATGGGCAAGCGGTAATCATTACAAAACAAATGTTAAGAGTCAAACCAAAGTCATGGGCAAGCATCACTCACTACAAAATAAGTCATAAATACGCAATCAAAACCCATGGATATAAATCAATCGTTACAAAAGCAAGCAAAAGAAGCAAACCAAGTTATTGTAAGGCAACAGTCATTACAAAGCAAGCGAAAGAGAAGCAAACCAAAGTCATGATGAGGCAGTAATCATTACAAAGCATCAAACCAAACCCATGGTATCCAAACAGGCATTACAAAGCATGCCATTAAGAATCAAACCAAACCCATGATGAGCAAACAGTCATTACAAAGCAAGCCATAAAGAATCAAACCAAACCCATGATGAGCAAACAGTCATTACAAAGCGAGCCATAAAGAATCAAACCAAACCCATGATGAGCAAACAGTCATTACAAAGCAAGCCATAAAGAATCAAACCAAAGCCATCGAAACACAATAGTCTTCACAAAACAAGCCATAAAGAGGCAAACTAAGGCCATGGTGGGGCATTAGTTACAAACAAGTAATAAAAAAGCATACCAAAGCAATGAGCTGGTAGCAGTCATTACAAAACTATCCACAAAAAAGCAAACCTACATCAAGGGGAGGCAGCACTCATTACAATACAAGCAAAGGAGGTAAACCATTGGGAGGTAGCAGTCATTGTTGAAGAAGCAATTAAGGATAAAAAAAGATATATAGGCAAAAAGTCACTACTAAACCAGCAATAAAGAAGCATACGAAAGCTACTGGGAGGCTTCGGTAAAATCAAACAAGCCATTAAGTCACGGGAAGACAGCAGTCATTATAAAACAAGAATTACATATGAAAATCAAAGCCATTGGGAGGAATCACTTCCTAGTCTAAAAGGCAAGCAATTGTAACGCGACACTATTAGAAAACGGGCCAATAAAAGCAAACCCACGCTATTGGGATACAGCAGCCATTACAGAACATACCATTAACAAGAAAGCGAAAGCAATGTTGAGGCATCAGTCAGTATAAAACAAGACATAAACAGGCGTAAAAACCATGGGGAGGAATCAGTCATTACAGAACATACCATTAAGAAGAAAGCGAAAGCAATGTTGAGGCATCAGTCAGTATAAAACAAGCCATAAACAGGCGTAAAAACTATGGGGAGGAATCAGTCATTACATTTTGGTGGTTCTTAGACCTCCTGGATTTTGGTACCCATGTTCCTGCCAAGTTTCATTAAGATTGGATCAGCAGTATTCGATATCAAGTTTCGACACACAGAAATAACTAAATACCGAAGTTACTGTGAATTTTATTTCTGCATATGCGCATTTCGACAACTTATGTCTCTTCAGTGCAGATAAAATCTAAATATTGGAAGACCATAAACTTGAAGATGTTTAAAAACTGATAGAGAACAAATAGCCAATATCATCTAAATGTAAAGCCAAAATCAGCTAAGGACAGAGGTTTGCGTGAGGGAGATACTCCCTCATTTTTCAACAAAATTTACAAAAACTTAGATATTGTTAAGTTCCAAATAAAATCGGTTTCGGGTCAGAACCGAAGTACTGACTACTTGGCTGGTGAATACCCTCGGGGACTAACAGTCCACCAGCAGTGGCATCGACCCAGTGGTAACAAATAACTAAATACTGAAGTTACTGTGAATTTTATTTCTGCATATGCACATTTTGACAACTTATGTCTCTTCAGTGCAGATAAAATCTAAATATTGGAAGACCATAAACTAAATAAAATCTAAATATTGGAAGAAATGAGTAATAAAGGGCTACGCCGAGCACAGCATGATACGACCGCAGCATGTCGACAACTGAAATTTGAACAAGTTCAATTTAAAGTGAATGTGGACACAGTAAAGAGCTTAATATTCTAATTAGATGAACATAATAGGGAGCTAGACACAGTAATTAGCTGGACACAAAGCAGGCCTGGGGAACATAAAAATTAGCCCTTTAAATCCCATAAAGGTATGAAAAACTGAAAGAGTTACACAAAAACTGCTGACAAACTACTGAAAGCTTACATCAAAGAGGAATCTGAAGAAAAAAATCCCATTAAAATCCTATAAAATAAAGATTTGAGATATTTTGAAAAATAGCAATTTTGGTACCTTTGACCCCTTATAGCTCGTAAACGCTAAGACATACGCCAAATCTATTGGCATACTACTGAAAGCTAACAACAAGAGGAATCCAAAGAAAAAATTCCCATAGAAATCCGATGGAAAATAAATATTTTACATATTTTCAAAATTAGCAATTTTGGCCCCTTTGACCCCTTAGAGCTCGGAAACGGTAAGAGATATGCCAAATCTGTTAGCATACTACTGAGAGCTTACAATAAAAGGAATTCAAAGAAAAAAATCCCATCGGAATCCGATAAAAAATAAAAATTTTAAGTAATCTGAACATTTGCAATTTTGGCCCCCTTTGGAACCTAATTACTCGGAAAGGAAAAAAA
>MJUU01068013.1:22146-36049 GCA_002080025.1 Modiolus philippinarum | reverse complement strand
AATATTAATTTGTTGGAGTTTTACATGCAGAGAGCAATATTAATTTGTTGGAGTTTTACATCCAGAGAGCAATATTAATTTGTTGGAGTTTTACATTCAGAGAGCAATATTAATTTGTTGGAGTTTTACATCCAGAGAGCAATATTAATTTGTTTGAGTTTTACATCCAGAGGGCAATATTAATTTGTTGGAGTTTTATATTCAGAGAGCCATGTTAATTTGTTGGAGTTTTTCGTCAAGAGAGATATTATAACGAGAACAAGTTAATCAATTAAGAATAAAGAACCTGGAATCGGAGCAATGTGTTACAATGTATCAACTGTGGGAAAAAAGTTTGTCTTCTGCACCACCCAAGTGAGTCTGCTCATTAATTTGAAAAGGGTGGCGTTTCCCTACAGTTTGCAAAAGTTTGCAGCAATGCTTTCTTTATTATGACCTGTGATGTATTATTGACACATAACACTATAGATGATTTTGGACTACCACCTGTGTTCCCATGCTGATCCTTAATTTAAGCGTCCTGCAGTTAACCATAATTTTCAGTTTCCACAAACGTGGATAATCAAGAGCAAGTCCCTCCCTTTTTACATTTTTTTTTATTTAACTAGAAATATCATGGGAAAATGCAATGCAAAATCTATGAGTACGCATCTAACATTACATTATATTACAAAATGAAACTTTACTAATTATAGTACACCTTTTTTGTATATCACTTCTATATTTTAAAATATAGAAGTGATATACCTTCAACTTGAAATTGACAATAATGGTACACTACAAACTAGGCTATATGACAAACGCGATGACTTCACTTTTCCAACAGTCAACTTCCTCTTTCTTTCTAGCAATATTCCAAAAGCATATGGAGTTTACATCTCCAAACCCATTAGCTACTCAAAGGCATGTGGTCGATACAGTGACTACCTTGATAGAGCTTGGTTGCTTAAAAATAGGCTACTCAAGTAAGGTTATGCTGCCCATAACTTGAGGTCATCACTAAAGAAGTTTTACTTTCGACATCACGATCTTGTGGACCGCTATGGGATATCTGTTTCCAAGATAACAACAGATCTTTCTACCGGATTTGACTTTATTACCGGAGATGACATGTTCAACACGGCGGGTGTCTTATAAGAAGCAGGAGATGCTTACTCTACCGGTGCACCCGGTCTCACCCATGGTTTTTTATTGGGTCCGTGTTGTTCATTTTTGCACGTATGTGTGTCATCATTTCCTTTTCTGTGCCATTTTCATGCATGTTATGTCTTTGTTTCTTTGTTTTTTCGACGTTGCCATTGTCCTTGGAATGTTCGTTTTCGACTGACAGTTCGGTTCTCACTTACTTTACATTATATTAACAAGATAAGAATAATAAAACTTATGAAATAAATATAAAATATTAGAACTAGAAAGAAAATAAGCAAAATTAATTTAGTATAGCATTTGTTTTATGGTTTCTCGTCTACTTCTTTTCCTTTCAAAGTATATGCTGTTAATGTAACTTTGGTATTAGCAAAACAGGAAGTGTACGTCTTCTCTTTCTGCTTTTGCTATTTTTTTTCATACAATCATTTTTATCGTATAAAAATACCAACCATAGCTCGTTAAATTTAGATTGTCACAATTTTGAGAAATAAATCAGTAGAGCGCATTGGTATAAATCACAAAAGTTACAATTCACATTCATTTCACATTGGCTGTGCAACAAATCTGTGTGTTCAGGATGTTATGATCGGTAATCAAACACCTATTAAGGTAGTACGGGAGTTTAAATTGCGCAACATTCCTGTGCATGTGAAACAAAAATATACAAATACAAAAACGATTAACTGAATCAAAGTATATAAGTTCCCGTTAATTTAAGGACAGAATGAACAAATGTATACATTCCTGCCGCCAATAAGTTAACATGCAGAAAGATGCACGTTGCATGAATCCTATAAATGTCATTGTTTATATTGCTTTCTAAAAAATCAGAAACAAAACAAACGTTATTTACAAAATTGTTATAAAATTAATTCGTTATGTAAATTTTCACCAAAAAGATCAATCGTAACTACTCGGCCATTTCCGATACACTAAAATATTATCCAATAAATGGCTGAGTAGTTACGATTGCAAAAAGATAGAGCAAAACATTAAAAAAAAATGACGGAACAGAACAAAGGTTACGGACTTTGAACACATACGAAAATCAACCATAAAAGAGATGAACTACCGGACATAAATTCAAAAATGATTACGTTAGATGGTCATTTATCATAAGAAGAACTAATGGCCATGCATTATTTTTCGAGTTATGATTGATGACCTTTTTGTGTTGACTGTCGATATCCCTCTTTTGTTTGGTTTGGCCTTCTCCTCTCATAAATGTATGAACTTTTATGCATTTTTATACACCCAAAAAACAAACCAAAAAATCGATAGGAGGTCAAAACCTTCTCAAACATGTGAGGGTCCTCATGGGGTCCTAGGAATCAAATAATCATTAAATTTTTGCCTTGGTAATCAAATAATCATTAAATTTTTACCTTGGTAATCAATAAATTTTTGGCTTGGTAATAAAAAAATATTAAAAAATGCAAGCTAATAATCAAATAATCATTAAATAAATGCCCTCGTAATCAAATAATCATTAAAAAAATACCCTGATAATCAGGTAATCAAGAAACCCATGACGGGCCTCACATGTGAATTAATTCTAAAGTAGCCACAACGAAATTTGCCGCGACTTTTCTCCAAATATCTTAGAAAGTAGATGTTAAAGGATGACATGGTATACACCAATGGAAAGCTAATTTTTTGCCGCTGCATGCCATGCATTACCATAATTTTACAACAAAGAGTTAAAAAGTTTTCCATTACCTTTCTATGTTATTTTAACAGAAAATTTGAGTCGAAAACAGAGGGAGTACACCTGGTTAATTCAACACCTGTATTTATTGTTATAATGCCCTGGGGTCTATCGATTAACCAAAACACTTGAGTCGGGAGTTAATCTCGATTGCGAAACAAAAAATTAATTATGTAATTACTTTACAAAGTGTCAACAAAAACTTTTAACCTGTAAACAAATTTATTTTAATAAAAGTAAATGGTAACTGGATATTGGTTCTGCAAATTTTATTCTCAGAATTACCCAAACATTTTTATGTAAATTAGTAAACAAATCAAAATTTTGTTTGTTCATTGGCCACCCGAATAAACAACAAACAAGCACCCTATATGCAAATAAGTTATCTATCGGCAATCCATTTGGTGGCTTTTCATTGGTTTGTTGGTTTTGCGTAAATCGTTCATCACATACTCCCACATCGAATTTCTTAAGAATTTGAGTGAAATTAACATAAAGGTCTACGGAAAATATTTTTATTTGAACTTTGATTATTTCGGTAAATATACCAAGAGTAGCGGCAAAAAATTAGAAAATGATACATATATGTATTATAAGGGTCTTATTTAAAACAAAATAGCTACAGCGATTTAAGCTGCGGCAAATTTCGTTGTGCGTACTTTAGGATCTTTATTGTGCTTTTGAAAACAGGGTGCTTGATACCAGTAAGATTGAAAAGGACGAGCGCTACAAAAAATGCTTAGAATTGCTCAGTGATAACTCTACCCCAACCATTGCTCGTCATCAGATTGTCACAATTTTGAGAAATAAATCAGTAGAGCGCATTGGTATAAATCACAAACGTTACAATTCATATTCATTTCACATTGGCTGTGCAACAAATCTGTGTGTTCAGGATGTCATGATCATAACTATGCCGATGGTAATCAGACACCTATTAAGGTAGTACGGGAGTTTAAAATTGCGCAACATTCCTGCGCATGTGACACAAAAAATGGAATTCACTATGGGAATATTACCGAAAGCACTTCAATGTCTAAAAATAGTTTGATAAAATATGCCACTTTCATTCCGTAACCATGCAACAAACTCTTAGTCCATAAAGGGAGATAATTTGTATAGAAATAATAAGAAAAATTAAGTTTTTCGCGATTTATTCTGAAATAAATTCGGTGATACCCAAATTTTTTCATGGAAATGAGGGACAGCTAATAATTTACCAAATTCTAAAAAAAAATATCTGATGTAATTAAACAAATTAAAATTTCGTCCAAATTCGCTAATATTCCCAATTATTTCAACCAAAATAGCAATTTTTTATATGACATATTTCATTCTTATATGGCCGATTATCCCCAATTTTTATTTTGCTTTTTGTGTGCTCTAATAACAAAGGGTAAATCACGAAAATATCAGAGAACTCGATCTGACAGATTTTAGACCACCGTACCACCTTAAACATATTTTAGTACTTCAACTGCAGACAACATTTTTTACATACCATTATACCATTTCCAGTTGATGCTTCCATTACTTTTGGATTGTCTTGAATATCCACATTACTTAAAAAGTTAATTCAATAATATAAATAAACAATAATCCATTTGAACGGAGTTTTCTACACACAAACAGACACACATAGAGATGAACAACACGGACCCATTAAAACCATGTGTGAGATCAGGTGTACCGGTAGATTAGGCATCTCCTGCTTCATATAAGACACGGAGTATATTATAACTTGACCTTCAGACAACATTTTTATATCCCGTTTTGGGGTTATTTTGAGGCATTGATTCTTACTTTACTTAAGGCTTGATTTTGATATACACATAAATAAAAAAATTGAATACTAGTAGATGACAATAATTCTTATAGAGAGTTTTCTACACACACACAAAAAAAAACGAGCACAATTTGGATGGTAGGTCGATTCGTGATCAAAAATGTTTTTTATAGAAGCAAGAAAATGTCGTGATGCTTGTATGATGGCGATTGAAACGCAGCGTGATCACAAGCTAACTCCGTAAAGCTGTGTAAGTATATGTGGGTCCCGTGGATTTCAATTGTTTGTACAAATGACTTGGATGGTAGGTTCGTATGTACTTCAAAAAACATAAAGGGTGATTTCAATTCATATTCTTATATGAACCCATGGTCCCAAATGGTGATACTTTATTCAAGCGACTTGCAGGTTCAGTTCCAACAAATTCCGGAGATTTCAAACATTGAATAATCAAGAACAAATACCCCCCTTTTTATAGAAAAAAAGAAGGGAAACGGGGAATGTGTCAAAGAGACAACGATCCAAAGAGGAGTAAGATCTTCAATGAATGGTGATCTTTTTTTCTTAACTGGAACTATCATAGAAAAATCAGTGCAAAATATAAGAGTACCATCTAACTTATATTACAAAATGAAACTCTGTTAATCATGGTCCACCTATTTTTGTCTATCGCTTCTATATTTTGTATTTACAAAATAAGAATAAAAAAACATGAAATAATAGAACTTGAAAAGAAATCAGCACAATTTAATTAGTATCGCATTTGTTGTATGGTTTCTCGTCTACCTCTTTTCCTAAAAAAATGCTGTAAAGTATAACTTTAACAGTGTGATTAGCAAATAAGAAAGTGCACGTCTTTTCTTTCTGCATTTCTATTTTTTTCTCCCTTTTTTTTTTATTTTTCTCGTGTATTTATTTATTTATTTTATTTATTTTGAATTTTTTTATTTTATTTATTTATTTATTTTTTTTTTTTTGACAAAATTCTTTATCATATAAAGAATACAAATACAAAAACGAATAAACTTAATCTAAGTATATAAATTCCCATTGATTGTGGGACAAAATGAACAAACGTATATATTCCTGACACCGATTTGTTAACATGCAGAAAGATGCATATTGCATATATCGTACAGTTGTCAGTGTTTAGTGTGCTATTCTGATAAATCAGGCAAAATAACGCTATATTTAGAAAGTTGCCTTGTAAATTTTCACCAAAGAGATAGAACAAAAGTTAAAAACAATTGGCTGAACACAACAAAGGCTACGAACTGAAAACAGGTACAAATATCAAGCATAAAAAGAGATGGATAATTGGAACATTAAGTCAAAAGCCATTATTTTAGGTGGTCATGAATTATTTTCCGGAATAAGCTTTTTACGTGTACTGTCAATATCCGTCTTTCGATGGACCTTCTCTTCTCCTCAAAAGTATGTCAACATAGCATTATGTTATAATATTTCAATGATTGATTAATTCTCTTCATATACAAATTAATGCAGATTAATTCGTCAAAAATAAGAACTGGCGGATACGTACTTTGAAAATATACAAAGATCAAGCATAAAAGAGATTGATTATGGGGACATTAAGTCAAAAGCCACTATACTAGGCGGTCATTTATTATAAGAACTAATGGTCATGCATTATTTTTAAGATATGATAAATAAACTTTTCATGTTTACTGTCAATATTCATTTTTGTTGGACCTTCTCTTAACTTCTCACCAAAAGCATGTTTACTAAGTATCGAATCATAATTAAAAAGGTGTTTATTCCTGAGTCTGTTTCAAGGATGTTTGACTCCGTTTATAAGAATTACCGGAATTTGAAGCTTTTGGTCTATTGCTTTAAATAATGTCGTATCAAAAATGCTTTGAAAAATCTGCAGATGACTCTTCAGTGCAGATTAAATCGAAAATTTGTAGGAACATTAACCGAAATCTGTTATAAAAATCTGATAGAGAACAAACGCCTAATTGATCTAAATAAAAAGCCAAAATTAGCTAAGGACAGAGCTTTGCATGCACATGCGTGGTACTCCTTAGATTTAAACAACATTTTCTCTAACTTATAACAAGGTAAATTTAAGTAAGTTTACCGGGAGTACATCAAGATTGGACATTGGAAAGTGTTCACTCCATGCTTACTTTAGTATCATATATTTTATGATTGCAAATATGATCGAGTATGCATTAGATTATTAAGAATAAGCTCAAGCCTACCTCCTCTATGTGATTTTCTTTCACTTGTTTTATTTCTCCCATGTTTTATTCATTTTTTCTCATTTCAGGGGTTGTTAAGAGACGGTGTTGATTGTTTCATGTGACAACCATTGGTACTCCATCATCCTTGACTGTTTGAGGAGTTTTGATAATCACCAGCTTCATACAGTCTTTAGTAGTTTTATTCCAGTATTTAAAATAGCTCTTTGCAATTATAGCATTATTAAGTCTTCCAAAGAAAGTTTGTGAAGACTTATTGTTTTTATTCAATTCCTATTATTATTATTGTTGTTATTGGATATAATTGCATCATATGAAAATAACAAAATACCGAAAGGTACAGTCAAGTCAGTTTCTGCAGCTTATGACTCTTCAGAGCATATCAAATCAAAACATTTGGCAATCCATCAACCTAAATACGTGTGAAAGTTGACAATCAGGATCTAAATAGATAAGCCAAAATCAACGTAGGATACAGCTATGCAAGAGATAGCTACTAATTTGATTTAAACAAAATTTTCTCCAATTTATATATATGAGGGTCCTCATGGGGGGTCCAAAGAATCAAATAATCATTAAATTTTTGTCTTGGTAATCAAATAATCATTAAATGTTTACCTTGGTAATCAATAAATTTTTGGCTTAGTAATAAAAAAATATATAAAAATGCAAGCTAATAATCAAATAATCATTAAATTAACGCTCTCGTAATCAAATAATCATTAAAAAATACCCTGATAATCAGGTAATCAAGAAACCCATGACGGGCCTCATATATTTATATATCTCAAGTTTCTAAATAGAATCGGTTTCAAATCAGCATCGAAGTACTGACTACTGGGTTGGTGAATACCCTCAAGAACTAGCAGTCCACCAGCAGAGGTATCGGCCCAGTGGTAATTAAAAACAAAATACCGATATTAGCAAATTTAATTAGTTTCTACATATGGCCATTTTGACAACTAATTTCTCTTCAGAGTAGATAAAATCAAAACATTTGGAAGATCATTAATAAAACTTTTTTTTAAATCTAATAGAGAACATAACCAAAAAGATGCATTTGTGAAACACTTCATATGCCCCCAGATTCAACAGTTAAATCTATGAAAATACCTAATTTTACCTCTTTTTAACCTCTGTGACCTTGACCTTTGAAATAATTGTTTTGCATTTTTATGTTCCTCTTGACAAGACCTATACACTTTCCAATCTTACATAGTTCAAAAGTTGTTTATTACCATAAAAACACTCATTTCAACCCCTTTATTCTGAAACACATGAAGCCCCTTTTTGGCCTCTTGTTTATTAAAATGGTTTTAATTGCTCAATGTATCTGTTTAAACATGCTATGAGAAATCTACAGAAAAAATACTGCACCAAGATCCGAAAAAAAAAAATTCGAAAATTCATTTATTTTATCATTTGTCCCCTTTGGGCCTCTTGTTTCTAAAAAACGGGAAATGCGACCTCAAATCTGTTGACATACTACAGTTGCGCAATTTTATTAGCAATAACATAAAACAAACACCGTTTCAATAGAATAAATAATAAGAATTCTACAGTCAAATGTGTGAAAACAGCCAATTTTACCCCTTTTTAACCTCTTTGACCTTGACCTTTGGTCTGACCTAATTTTTTGCATATTTATATTCCTCTTGACTAGACCTATATGCAAAATATGAAAAGTCTATCTTACATAGTTCAAAAGTTATAGCCAAGGTTAAAGTTTCGGACGCACAGACAGACAGACAGACACACAGACAGGACAAAAGCAATATGCCCCCGATCCTCGATCTTGGGGGCATAAAAAGATCTGAATGAAAAGCTTAGGACAGGGCTATGAAAAAGGGGAACACTCCTGAGTTTTAAACAATTTTTTCTTTAATTTAGATATTGCATGTTTCCAAATATAATCAGTTTTCGTGTCAGCACCGAGGTACTGGCTACTTGGTTGGTGAATATCCTCGGGGACTGACAGTCCATTAGCAGGGGAAACGGCTCAGTGAAAAAGAAAATCGTGACCGAAATTCCTTGTGAATTTAGTTTCTTCATATGGCTATTTCGACACTAATGTCTCTTCATTGCAGAACAAATCAAAACATTTGGAAATCCATAAATCACAAGCTTTAGAAATACTTATAAAATTACCAAAAAAAGTTTTAAATTAAATCGGTTTTCGGGTCAGCACAGAAGTACTAACTATTTGGACAGTGAATACGGATAACCACCCAGTGGTAATAATAACAAAATGCCAAAGTACTGTCAACTTAATTTCTTGAATTAACAAAATTCAAATATTGAAGTACAAGGAAAATTAGTATCAGTTTAACTCATTTAACAAATATTACTCCGAAAATAATATGGACATGCTCATATACTCATTAAGGAGTGAGACGAGTATGGCAAAGATTTAAGTAAAAAATGTTAATATTGCAGCAGAACATAGATGCCGTGTCACGTCTTATATTATCTATTACCGCCATTTTTCGTCAACGTTTAATTTAACGCGTGATTGCTCGTAAAACTTCACCTTAATACCGGAGTTAATCCGACAGAAATGGCCATCAAACGAATATAAACAACGGCCATTGATAACCGTATGATTGACGACGAGAATTATTGTTGTCAAAGAAGTTAGTCACAAGACATATGGATAGGTCAAACAGAGTGTTCAATTATGCCGCCATAATAATCTTTAATCAAAAGAAGACAGACGGTTTCCCGTAAATCGGTCCTTCACTTGTGGACTTCAATTATGCATTCTTACAAAGTCAAATGAATGACATTGAAGCAAATACTTGATTCTGCCCTCAGAATGCATTTAGTGGATGAAAACAAATAAAAAATAAGATAAGGACATCTCGAATTGAATTATCAATTATTACATTTACGCATGATTGATTTTTGACCTAATTTAATTTATACTAACGTGTCATTAACTGACCTTTCTCTTTGGTTTGATGGCTCGCATTATTGATATAAACCCTGCAATTAAAAGAACTGGAAAATTATGCATTGAAATCAGTGTGGGGTAAATCGTAGGCATACCTGCATAAAACTACTGTTGGATACTGGTAGCACAAAAAAAATAAATGCAAAGTAGGTTTAAACTCCTCACAGGAAGGGATCTTGGTGGAAGCTGTATACTGAGGGTACATAGCTTACTAAAGTTTATCGTTCAAGGATAAACTGATTTAATAAATTGGGTTTAATTATACCAATTTGTCCGGAATTAAGCCCCGTCGGACCGTAACCTATTTTTCCCATTCTACCTGTCACTTTACACCATCAACTTTGTAGCAGGCTGTTGGCTTTCTTTACAAAGTGGAAAAAATCCATCGCCATCCAGAGATGAAACCAAAGCGGACTAGAAAACAGTCTTCAAAATCACAGGCAACATCAGAAAGTGCCAGCAAGAGACAAAAAACAAAATCCGGTCATTCAAATCAGACCCAAAGGCTGACGAAAAGTGTGCCTCATGATCCATCAGTTTCACAAAGTCACGATGTAGACGCGAGACCTAATACATCAGGTTCTCACGATAAGGAGGGAGATACAAACGTCCCCAGACCTGTACATTCAACCCATCCGAACAATTTCCAATCTGAGCAGTTAGTTGAAGTTCATTTCGGAGCACATGGTCCAGAAACCACCCCACTTACATCGCCCACAGCACAGCGGATCCAACCTCAGCCACGTGAACCAGAAGCTCAAGAGAGATCTGATACCTGCGATAGCCTCACAATCTCTTCCACTTCTAGCAGCAGACGCAGTCAGCAGCCAGATTATAGGCTTGCAGCACGTGGTCAACCATTGAGTCCCGCCACAGAACCAGGCCTCTAATTGGACATCGCCGGCACTCGGTATGTTAAGTGAGGTAGATAATACATTTGTATCAGGAAACTCCCAGGGATTGGTAGGTTTGGGTAACGTACAAGGGGGCGAAGAACCTACCTACATTGCTAGCGTGTGTGACCCTGTAAGCGCCCATATCCCTGTGAAGATAAAAGAGAAAATTTGGACAGGACAATACATAGACCTTGGTATCCTTCTCAAGTCAGCACAGGACCTGTCTTCGGATACCCAATTAGGCGGGGACTTGGTCATAAAAGGGGGCCAGTTAACTGTAATTCAACAAAAACCAAAAGTGATCTCGAATATTCATACATGGACTTCTGCATTTATCATTTTTATGTCAGTTATGCTAGAAAAATGGCCACAAAAAGGTCAGGAGCTTTTAAAATATATGTCATGGTTAGACTGGCCGCGTCAAGGAGGTCAGGAACTGGATGGGCAAAGTTCGATGAACAATATCGGCTACGCAAAGCCCGTTCCCCCGAATCCTCATGGAGTATTGTAGACATGGAACTTTGGGTCATTTATGTTTCTACTCAGCCTTCATTTGATCACTTCAACAATGCACAAAACACACATAATCCCGTGAAGCAATACGGGCGTAGAACCTCGTCTAATGCACAAAATATTATGGCGACTCCTAACCAACAGTACTCCTCCAGTGCTCAAGGCAATAGCACAAACCAGCGGTCCTTTCGTACATGTTGGCGCTTTAACAAGGCGCAATGTCAGTTCGGACGACAATGTAAATTCGCTCACAAATACTCCATGTGTTTCGGAGATCATCCCCTTAAATTCTGCCGGGGCAAATAATTCTGTGCAACTTTATTCATTGGGGGCGTCGCCAATTTGCACTGAACAGGTTAAAACATCATTAAGTAACTACCCTTTTAAAATTGTAAAAAATGAATTGATAAATGGTATTACATATGGTTTCAAGTTACAGTATGAAGGGCCTACAATGCCAGTGCGATCTAGACACTCTAAAAGTGTATCTGAAAATCCCGAAATTACACTTGAAAAAATCAATAAAGAAATCGAATTAGGCAGGGTAGCCAGTCCATTTGATTAACCCCCTTTCCCCAAATTAAGAATCACGCCTATATTTTTGGCTCCCAAAAAGAACGGAGAATTTCGACTCATCCATAATTTATCATACCCTGCAAATAATTCTGTAAATGAATTCATTGATAGCAAGTATGCTCAGTTCGTTACTCGAGCATTGACAATGCCGTAGAGATGGTTAAACGTATTGGCATTGGGGGGAAGTTGGCAAAAGCCGACATCAAAAGTGCCTTTCGATTTTTAAGAATATCCCCCCTCGGATTTTGATCAACTAGGCTTCACCTTCCAAGGAAAGTACTATTTCGATAAATGTCTCCCTTTTGGAGCTTCCATAAGTTATTCCCTCTTCGAAAAATTTTCGACTGCCCTTCATTGGTGTTTAGAGAAAGAGAGCGGGAATGAAAACATCTTGCATTATCTTGATGATTTTTTAATAAGTTTGATTATCAATCGTCTCAATCCGCCGACACGCTTGAAGCTTTCAGAAAAATTTGCAAATCGTGGGGGGTCCCCTTAGCGGAAGACAAAACAGTAGAACCCATAGAAATTCTTACCTTTCTTGGAATAGAATTTGATACAGTAAAAATGGAGTTGCGCTTACCTGGCGACAAACTAAAAGATTTAAGGGAAACTCTAGAGTTATTCATTCAATAAAAAAAGTTACATTACGCCAACTACAGTCTTTAATTGGAATGCCGAATTTCGCACGTCAGGCGGTTGTCCCGGGAAGAGCATTTTGTAAGTCAGGAAATTTATTAAGCCTTTGTGTGTCTTGTCTGTTTTCTAGTTAGTTTACTTTATGTCTATAGGAGTCTAGGATGATGTTTATTTCGCTGAACTTGATTACTCTTTATTCAGGGGCCGACTCCGACCTGCCGTTGGATGTGGGGTTTTCTCACAGTTCATTGAAGATCTTATGGTGGCTTTGAGTTGTTATTACTCCCCTTTGGGTCGTTGTCTCTTTGACACATTCCCCGTTTCCCTTCTTTTTTCTATCATATAAAGACAAGTATAAGCTTTTTTAAAAAAAATCTTGCCGCTTTTCAGCTTTTAATGACTTTACTTTAAAACAACTTTGTACAGGATAACATAGACTAGTGCAGAAGTAATACTTCGAATTTAAAGTATATTTGCGTGGGTTATACCAAGACAAAATGCAATGTAACAAGGCTTTTAACTTTAAAAATAGTCAATATTTGTATATTTCTTCAAAATTTATACAAAATATTTAAATCAAACAATATTCAATTCAATGTTTGGAACATATTTTAAGTCCATAATATTTCAGAAATTATTTGAAATGTCAAAAACAATAATAAAAAAGCAGATAATCCTATCTCTTTGGGCTCTCGCCGTCACAAATGCACACATCTCTTTTTAATAGATACCTCGTGTGAGTAAACAATTGGGGCTAAAGTTTTAAACATCAATACATCAGGAGAATTTCATCTCTCTTAAAGAAACATGAATAAATTGCCACAATTGCAATTAGTTACATTGTCGGAATTGCGTATCAGTATTTGGTATTTGTTGTGAATCGTGTATCGTTGAAACGTTTTTTTTTTGGCACAACGGCAGTAGAATACCGAAGGAACAAGGGAAGCGATGACTACAAATATCGAAGTACATGACGAGTACAATCGCAAACACGAGCGTCATACTAGTATAGCACCATTTACGAGTTAACCCGAAACTTTACGATCCAACCGGAAGTTTGACCAAAATAAAAGTAAGAAGGTAAAATTCATAAGGTCAAATTACCATTACTATTATTTTAAGTTTTATGGTCGTCATCATGATTTGACGGATTGTTACAATGTGTTTATATCACAAATGAAGATGGTCAAATTTCAATACAACCCGAGTTATTACCTGATTGACACATACCAAATTTGACATTACACTGGAATTTTCACTTCACTTACAGTGTGACGGGTGAAACTAGTGAAGCAGGTCATGCTTTCCCTTCAGGAACACCTGATAACCTCCAATTTTGCGGCATTCACACTGTAAGTGCTAGTTTTTGGGGTTTTTTTATTTATTTTTTTATTGGTTTTGTTTTGTTTTCTTTTTTGGATTTTTTTTTGTGTTTTTTTTGTGTGTGTTTTTTTT
>MJUU01068013.1:0-13341 GCA_002080025.1 Modiolus philippinarum | reverse complement strand
CGGGCGCCGGGCTCTGGAATAAGATGCTCAATCGCATGCCCGTGGAAATGCACTTACCGGGGCATAATTTCACCGGACCCGGCACCAAGCTTCATAAGCGTCTGAAGGCAGACGGCACCCCCAAACCCTGGTCCATGCCGATCAATCGCGTGGATAAGGCGTCCTATCACCACGGTCTCTGCTATGCTCAGCATCAGGATACGGCCGCCCGCAATTCCATCTGCGATAAGACCATGCTCAAGGAGGTGGACGGCATTCAGCAAGCCACGGCCTGCGAGCGCATGGATCGCAGTATCGTGAGACCCATCATCGGCACCAAGGCACGATTTGGGCTGGGCGTGAAGAAAAAAAAAGTACGCTGGTCGGATGAGCTAGCCGAAGAGCTGCATAAGCCAGTCCGACGCAAAGAGGCGCGTGGTGGTAGGTGGGGTGGACAAGACCTGGGCAGCCGATCTCGTAGATATGAGCGCCTTCTCCCGGGATAATCGTGGCTTCAAATACCTCTTGAGCATCATCGACGTCCACCAACCTATCGCCTCAAGGATTTTCACGATGAGGAGATCCAGGGATCCTTCTACGAGCCCGAGCTCCAGCGCACCGATCAGGAAGTCTATCGCATCGAGGATATCCTGCGGCGGCGAACTAGGGGAGGGGTGAAGGAAATCTTCGTGATGTGGTTGGGATATCCTAAGTCTTTCAATTCATGGGTCAAAGAGTCTGAGTGGCAATGATCCCAGATGGCTTTCCGGTCTCGATCAAGGGAGACCAGAAAGTCTTGATTTACGGATGCTTCAGCTCGACGAAGAGCCTTAATGCGTCTAGATCTGCCTGCAGGCGCTCGTAGACGGCTTTGGTGATGGGCTCATTATCCGTCTGGGGGAGTGGGAGATTTAGCACGCGATATTTCTGCATGTCTAGGTTCGTAGTCATCAAACCACCATTGGTCGAGACGCACTCTGACTTACCGACTTTGCCGTCTTCTACGGTCTTCAGCTTGTTGGTAAGGTCTTTGATCGATGCGTCGTACTTCCTTTGCAACCGCTTGATGGTCATCTGCATCTGCTTAATTTCTGAATCTAGCTCGTCCGTGTCTTTCATACTTTCTTTCAGCTGCTGAGTGACCCAGCGCTTCGTCACGGCGTCCGAGGTATCCCGCGGCAATCCAAGACTGATGATGCGATGATCGCTCATTTTGAGATCCTGAAGCATCCGCCATACGGGCATGCGCTTCCTCGAGTGAGATCCAAATTTATCCATTTTATATATCTATAGGTCGAAGATGACCTCCTCGAGCGTCCGACCTTCCGAAAGAAGCTTCAAGACGTGTAAGCAAAAGTGCCCGTAGACTACGTCGCCGCGACGCTGAAGCTCATCGGTATTATATCGAATCTCAGGCCTCAGATAGTTGACGATCTCGTTGGGTGGGGGTAGGCCGTAGGGATCGAAGTAGACTTTGAGTCCTCCATGCTTATGCCAGCACGTCCAGTGCGTGCCGGGGCCATCGCAATCGTCGTGTTTCAGGATGCCGCATTCGACGGGGCGTGGGGTGGGTGGTAGGGCATTGCGCATGAATACCCCTCTGAAGTGGGAATATGCAGAGCCTTGGAAGCTTACTCCAAATCTAGATTCGAGAGGGGCTGGTGGGGGAGGAGGATGCCGTGCACTCGTATGCTGCTCATTTATCTAGGTATGGGCGGCGAAGCCTCCGCACCCGTCAGAGCCTACTAAGGGAGGGATGGGCGTCCACACCGTCAGAGCCTTAATTGTGAGCTTCCGCGATTCGATAGTGTCCGTGGGCGAGGGTGCTGATGCCGTCGGGGAGGATGTGGCGCTTGTCGTCTTTGGCGGAGAGCGCGATCTTGTTGGTCTGCTCGGCGTAGATCTGATGGAGATGGCTCCGGAGGATATTCATCGGTCGATGGATCTCTTGCTGGGTGGCGAGGCATCGCTTGTAGTCGAAGGCGATGCTGCGCTTGATGACGCTCTTGGTGACTCCCTTCGCCTTATTGGTGGTCTCACCGTCTTCCACCTTGAAGGCGTATAGCTTCGCCCGGAGCCCACGAATTCGGTCATGACCTTACCACCGCATTCGTTCTTGAATTTTCCGATGATCTTCTTATTCACGCCGGTGGGAATGCCAGAGGAATGCTCGACCGGGTAGTTGGACGTATCGAATTTTTCCTGCACGTGTGGAGTGATATCCTGGTAGAAGTCGTCGGTCTTGATCTCATAGGCCAAGCTATCTGTGTCGGTGAAGAGAAGCACGATCACCGTACGTCTTCCTCATGAATCCATAAAGAAAATCATACATGAGAAGCTTAGAAATATCCAAGATGCAGGCTCCTAGGTAGATCGGCTTATCGAATTTCAGCTTGGTCTTCTACATATGGACGGCTGCTAGATTCTCGGTGAAGACCACCCGACGATCGAAGTTGGGCTTGGCCACGAGCTTCAAGGCCTGCTTCTCGGTGGTGACCAATCTGACGTCTACGTGCTTCCGGATATTCTCCATGGTCTTGCCAAAGACTGAGTTGACCATGAGCTTGAAGAAATCCTTCTCGGAGTCGGTCTTGGCCTTGGCGCGAAGAGCGGTATTCAGATCCACGTAGTGCTTGAGCCATGGGGATTGCCTAAACCTGATGATCCGACGGCATTTCGTAAGCTTCATACCCATCTCCAAATACATCTTGAGATTTCGATAGTGGAGGGTATATTTTCACGCTTGCCTAGATGCGGCACGAGCTTGCGGACTTTGTCGATCTCTACGGTCTCGGGCGCGAGAGGGTAGTCGTTGTGGGCGTCGTGAAGATCCTTCGGATATTCGAGATCGCATTCTACCATGGCGCCATATTCGTGGTCGTCGGGATAGCTGAGAATCTCGTCGATCTTATCTGGCTCGATCCATTTGAAATATCCCGTGGGGAGAGGCTGCGTCATCGCCCACCCGTAAAGATTATTGGCATCGAGGTAGGTGAGATACTTGGTGGGCTGGGAGCGATCGTAGCTCTCCATGTAGGGGTTGTTGGCCTGAGCATGGCGGTGAGAGATCATGGCCACCCCTCTCCTGGTCGCCTGCTCAAACATCAGCAGCATATCTGGATCTGAAAGAAGCTCCAATCTTTGCCCACTGGTTTTGAGGGCGGCGTCGTAGGACAATCCGGGTGATGTGAAGGAGTTGGCAGGATCAAGCCCATAGTGAGTCTGGCAGATGTTCCTTAAATTCTCGTAGATATCCACCAGCAGCAAGACGTCGGTTTCTAGGTAGAGATCATGGTAGTCGCGTAGGGTCTTGCACTCGAAGGTCCCCCAGACCCTCTGAGCGTGCGCGTAGTCTTCGTCGGTGATGCCCTCCGCGTAAAGTGTGCTGTAGAAGGCTTCTTTGGGTGGGAGCTGAGTTTCTTCCAGCTTGGCCGGTCCATCCATATAATCGTAGGGAAATACCCCCTTTCGAATCATCAGCTCGTGGTGATCGCCGAATCTCGCCTGCACGGTCGCGAATTGGTCGGGGGTCAGATTCTTTGCTAGATTTTCAAGCTTATCCGTCAAAAACCTGCACGAGTCAACGAATCTCATTTCCAGATCTCCCACCTTCTTGGAGAAGCTGATATACTTCTCATCGGTATTGGGGATGCAGTCGATCTTACCCTCAGTGAATCCAAGCTCCTTGACGAAGATGTGGGAATCATACCCGCTCAAGTTGTGGAAGAAGATGGGGACGTGCTTCGGGAGCTGGAAATCCAGATTGCACTGGTTGTGTGCTGCGCCACGATATTTCCCGGTAAGATGGTCGTGGTCCCGAACTTTATCCCCTCCCAATTCATCCTCGCAAATGTGGCAGTGCATGCTTTCTTCAAAGCTCTCCTTGTCCTCGTCGGTCATCACCATCGGCTTGTTCTCCTTGTATAGCTTACCGATGACTCGCACTTCCTCCTCCATACACTCCACGAATTTCTTGGCCGCATCCTCCCCGCAATAGACCGGATCTTTGTAGTCCCCATGAACGTACTTCACGTAATAGCAGAATCCCGATGGTCGCTGAAGCTGGTAGGCCTTCGTGTAGGAGTGGGATGGATCGGGCTGGCAGGTGCTGAGCTTCTCCGTGTCAAAGTCCGCATATATGACGAATGGAGCTCTCATCATCTTTTTGTGGTTATGGAAGGCTATGGCGGTCCCTTCTTCCGGCATCTCGATCCTGACGGCCTCTTTCTGACTGCAATATTCCATATGCTCGTCCAAGATATTTTGCCTGGAAAAGTGGGAAAGGCATCTGCGGCAGAAGAAAAGCTCATGACCGTGCTCCGTCACCTGGGAGCTCAGAAGTCGAGAGAGGCTCTTGATCCAGCAGTAATACTGCTTGCCCTTGCGAGTTAGGAAGAGGAGATCTAGGGGTTGGAGCCCGTATTCTTGGATATCTTGATGGGGTAGATCTGAAGATCCTCTTTCCCCATCTTCACCCTTCTTTACGCCATCGAAGCCATAGACGTTGATGGTAGGATTCTGCCTTTCGAATTTATCGATCGCCTTGAGCGAGACTGGAAAGTTGATGCCGTCGAAGTTGAGCTCTTTCTCCCATGTTTTGTACTGTGTCACTCGGTTGGTATGCTTACGATCCACCTCAGTATTGTGAAGCGCTGATAGGACTGCCCACTGGAAGCAACGATCATCCTCATTCCTCACATTGATGATGGCTTTCTTCTGATTCAGCTTCTGTAGGAGTGGTATGAAGGAGCCCCCCTTGAGTGGCTTGAATTGCTTGAGGTAGATTTCTAGCTTCACGACGTGCCCGAAAGTCAATCCACTCCCTTCACGCATGTACTTAGCCATATTTTCCTTGATCGTCTCCATCATGAAGGCAATCTCCAATTCGAGGTTGGATGATTTGGTGAGGATAGCAAGAGCTGATCGGAAGTAAGGGGTGATGTAGATATTTTCTCCGGTCGCGGGGTTGGTCTTCACTAGCTCCGATAGGAGAATTAAGTGGACCTTCAATCCCTTCGTCTTGGGGAGAGCATCTGAGATGGTGGTGAAGATTGTGCTCCGACTTATTTGAGATATGTGGTCATGTCATGCGACTTTACGGGTTCAATGACGACCGTGCCAAATACACCATTCAGCGCTTGACGCCTATCGGTGACCTTGATCTCATCCTCGATTGGGGCATTTCTGATATCTTCTTCAACCAGCTGAATGAGATCCTCTCTCTTGAGCCGGGAGAACTTGGTGGAGCCGCGATTCTTGGCGAGTGCTTTCAGCTACTTCTTGCTGAAGACTTCCTTACGGGTAAATTTACGGGCGGTTTTCTCCTCGATGAGCTTCAACAAGGCCTCCTTATTTTTCCTGCTGACCCCCCTCAAACCCTCATCCTTAGCTATTTGACGGAGGGTCTTCATGGTCTCTTCAACCACCATCTTACCCTCGACGGGGATGGTCTCCTCTTCTTCCGTCTCGCGTGGTTGCCTATTATGTCTCCAGCAGAGACCGTCCTTCCCGGGCTTGCTCTTGCAGAACTGCCCCTTCTTCCTCCTGGTCTTCTGCTCCCCTGATTGCTCAATTCGCCGGACTTGCTCCACCCCGCAATTTTGACACTGCTGGGTGTGCTCATCCATCTGCACCAGGTTGGGGCATTGCAGCACTGCTGCTGCTTTTGGGGGGTTGGGGCGCTATCTTCCAAATCCTCTTCATTCTTCAGAAAGAAATCCTGGAACTGATCCATCTTATTTCTTTCGGATGCCATATTTTTATTTATATCAATCTGTGACATCCTTCCCTTTAAGGTGTCCTTATCCTCACTTTCCTGTGGGACTACTTGTCTATCACCGAATACATATGCAATTCTTGTATTTACCCTATGATCAATAGGAATGCCGTCCGTTTGCATTTTGCCCTCGAGGTGGGGATTTTTATGCAGGATTCTGCATGAGTGGGGCAGAATCGGCCTTTTCATACTACTTCCGTTCGCCCATTAATCTGCTCCGCAAAAAATATAGTGCAGCAAATGAAAACGCCGTTAACATGGATCGCGCAGTTTTTAACGTACAAAGTTGGAATTGAATTATAAGGATTAAACACTTATTTTTAGGAAATCATGTATGTATAAACTCCGGCAGCTCACTCACAAACTTTACATAAAGTCCTTCGGACTTTATTCAATCCTATAACAACTCGAAAAAATATATCAAACTTTACTGAAACAGAAAATACCGAAGATCGACAACTTATGTCTCTTCGGTGCAGATACAATCAAAACATTTGGGAATCCATAAACTGAAATACGTGTAAAACCTGATAGAAAACAAATAACCAATATGATCTAAATAGTGAAACCAAAACCATACTAAGGACAGAGCTATGTGAGATGAACATACTTCTTCGTTTCTAACAAATTTTTGTCAAATTAAGAAATAAAATATAGGAACTCTCGTGTAATTGAAGGCGGAAACGATTTCCTCGGATACCAGTAGGAAGGAATACTGGATTTCTAAACATTATTAAAAAAATATATACCACATACAACAATTTTTTTATTAAATTGAAGTGCATTTTTAATATTAATATTTCCTATATGACAATTTCTTATCTCAATTTTAATTGACGAAAAAAAAATTGACCGAAAGCGCTACAAATCGATTAAATAAAAATTACCCTTAGCTCAACAGCGTTCATTTATTAGTGATTCTCTCTCAATGTATTGATGTATTGATTTTTTTAGGCCAAAAATAGATCTGTTTTCAGTGTTAACACGATTCAAAAGTCCAGTATTAGTTTGAATGCACATACCTGGTCTTAAGTATTAACTTTGGATCACCACAGGAACACTGTTAATTTAAGTATTTATTGGTTAAAATATTAAATCATGTGACTTACCCTTGTTCGACCCTCTGAACTTCAACTCTTTCAAATCTTCTTAACCTACTGAAGCAGAGATAAGCAGACTAAGTTATACTTTTCAGCAATAGAAGAATACTAAAGGACGAAGTATACTTCGATTACAAAGTGAAGAGACTTTGTAAAAATTGGAACATCAGGAGATAGTTTTTAACATTTTTGATTTTATGGTCTTCCAAACGTTTAGATTTTATCTGCACTGAAGAGACATAAGTTGTCGAAAGGCGCATATGCAGAAAATAAATTCACAGTAACTTCGGTATTTAGTTATTCGTATATATCTATATAGAGTTTAACCAATGCCAAAAGATTACACTTTTTACGTCGCAAAAAAAAATGAAAAATTTTTATATATCAAATTAAGATAAAGTTAGTTATCTCAATCCAAACACTGTGCGTCACTTATTGTTTGTAAAATGTTTATTACTTTGTTCTTAATTGTTTCAATTAAATTTTAATTTATATGTCAAATTCATTAATATGTATAAAATATTTTTAAATATAGAACTATTGAACTTCATAGAAATGACAAGTAAGTAATAAAAAACCTTAAAAGTCTACTCAAGATTTTTACATGATTTGCATATTTTCTTTTTCAAACCACTATATCGTAAATTTATAAAAAGAAATGTCATTGGTCACAGGTGAAATAGGAGGAATAAATTGTGAAGCTTTTTTTTTTTTTTTTTTTATTTATTTATTATTTATTATTATTTTTTTTGTCTGTAGTAATATTTAGATTAGTTTTTTAGACAAATTATCTCCCTTTCATGTTTTCCAATTATCTCCCTTTCATGTGTTCCTGGTGCTAAAACAAGAACTAGATTTACAGCCCCTGCTTCTTAGTACGTATCTTTAAATAGAAATGTTGAAAATGAGAGGAGGAACTGAAAATTACTTTTTTTCCATTTTTGTCAACTTTTTAAGCGAAAATTTTAAATGAAAACTAAATGTTCAAATGTCAGTAGACAAAAATAGCGGATAACTCCCCCTAGCCACCTTTACAGACGTCACAATATACACCGATTGCGCATTTGCGGGATCGCTCATTATTTTAGCCAAACAAGGAGTAATCTGGTACAAAACTGGTTCCAAGACGCTGATAGACGAAGATAGTAATTTCTTCATTTCCATTCAAGTTTCGTTTTTTGTGGGTTGGAGATGTTCCTCGTGGATTTCTTTGTTAGTTGAAAACGAGTTTTTACCAATATGTTGAATAACAACGTAAGATTCGTTGGTAGAAAATATCAGTCCCTTGCTCCAACGTTGGATGATGTCATTTTCCTCCGGTTGACCCCAGATGACCTCGTCTAAATGACGAGTCAAATCCGGATTGGAAAAGATGTGCAACCCATGTATATATAACCAGTACATGTCTAAGTTTAAATGGTAAGCTTATCATAACTGGAAAAGTTCGTTTAGATCAAAGTGATCACACTTCCTGGTGCAAAAACACGTTCTTCCTTGTTCACATTCTGGTGATTCCTTGAGCTTGTGTTTATTTGGATATAACAGTAATTGATAGATTTAGTTCTATTTTCATTTGCATTTATTGTTCTGTAGACTTGGCGTGTTTAGTGTTATTGTTTTGATCAACATGACTTAAATTTACAAATTTAGTGCGTGAATTGTTATATTTGGTTATGAATGCTTGTTTCTTTTTTTCTTGTTTGTTTATTTGGATTTAATATTTTCTGTCTTTTAGGTCGGAGGTTCTCCTCATGCACTATTGGAATGAATATCTACACACAATTTTCATTTCCGGGAATTTGCATATCATTTCCGGGAAAAAATGTTTTCATATCCGGGATTTTTATACTTATTTTCATCATATCCCGGAATTAAAAAAAAGACAAGTATACTTTAGCAATGTACAAATTCAAATCTGTTCATATAACATTTAAGTCCTTTACATTACGGGAAACTGAAAGAGGGTTTGAGACATGAAGTGCATCCTATAAAATGTTGTAAAAGGTGTCTGTAGGGTATTATTTTCCTATTATATAATTTTGTGAAATTATCTGTGTAGAATCATAATTGTATTATTGTTCAAAATATAAAATGAAATTTGGGGGTCACCGTGCATTTAAGCAAAAAACTGAAATTGAAAATTTCAGGATTTTACATAGAAATGTTAGGGAAAATGGTTATAAGAGAGGATAGCTTGAAAAGTTAATTATAGATTTTGTTAATACTTTGCATGTGTTTTGTAATCATTATATAGTTTACATATAAAAAAATAAGGAAATAAGAGAGATAAATCGCGAAAAGTTAATTTCTCTAGTGATTTCTATGTTAAATTTTTTTTGTTAAATTATCTCCATTGTATAATTTCTGTGTTCTCTAAATCCAGCTTCAGATTTAAAGCTTGTGTGTTTTAGTTCACCTTTTTGTAATGAAAATGTTGTACGATTAGGAATAATAATCTTAAATACTTTGGAACTTTCTTCACATTTCAAATAACTGTTTTGTTAATTTTTTTATGAATGAAACCTAAATGAACAAGTATAAGACAAAAAAGGTGGAATAAAACCCCTAAGACACCTTAAGTTAGCATTGTTAAAAAACGAATCTAAAAATGTTTGTTCACCTAGTCACTAATATTCCTTTAATATATATGTATATTAAGTTTTTAATGAAACATTTAACTGACACCAGTTTGTAGGGAACTTGAATCACATCTTTTAGAGCTTCCTGTATTCGTGAAAGCAAAAAATTTCGGAAACGCTGTGTATATTTTTACCGGAAAAGAAATATAGAAATTCCCGGAAATGAAAATTTTAAAATTTATAAAATTCCCGGAAATGAAAGTCGTCCATCTCTGTATTCACTACATGTTTTATTCTGAAACCAAAACTATGTGCATTTAGTTGTTGCTTTGAAATATGTATTAACAAAATAGTCGGTATCTCAACTCCAAAAGCTGCTTGCTTTGAACTTTGAACTTTGACCTTTATTCAATAAATCTCAGTCGCAGTAACTGCGAAACAGGAGACAAAGTACAAATAACACATATGAATAAATAACATAACAGAGGATATAACTACAGATAATAAAATTTAAGTGTTTTAACTGATGCAAGGTATAAATTAATGATGATTGACAAGAGACACGCCCACAAAAAAAAACACAATGTGGATCGCACATGGTCAATCGAACAGACCGGCTAGTGGCATTGATTGCACAAATAATCACAAATATAGAATTATATAATACATTAAAACAAAACTGAAGTTTTTCTTACAAACAATGACTATCTTAGGGACCGACAATTTAACCTGAAGGGGGGGGGTTATGGTTTTTTTTTCTGGACAGAAAATTTTTTTCGCGCTTCGCGCGAAACAAATTATTTATTTTTTGCACGCGTATCAACAAAATATTTTTTTTTCAAAATTAACATTATTTTTTTGGGCAGAAAGCCTCATTCAGAAAATTTTTTTTCTTCATTTTGGCAGCCAAAATATTTTTTTCACATAAAATCAGATCCAAAATATTTTTTTAGAAAAAAACCATAGCCCCCCCCCCCCCTTCAAGTTAAATGGTCGGTCCCTTATAAGAAGTGGAATATTACAGTGCGATAATAATCCGTACATTTTGTGACATGTTGGAATTTCGGTGAAATAATTTGGAATATACTTCCCTCGCATTTCAACTAAAATCGGATTGCTACAAATAAAAAGGTAATGAAGTTCATTACCAATTAGTCGATCTTCACATAAAGTACAGAATCTCTCATCAGAAGGTATGTTATACCATCTTCCAGTTTCTATGGGAAGTTTCAGATTAGAGGTACGTAATTTACATATATAAATTCTATTTATAGACGATAAACGGAATTCCGGCTTTATACATGAGTACAGTTGCCCTTTTGAGGAATTCTCCATCTCAGAAAACCATCTCTGTACAAACTGATCGTGTAATCTTTGTTGTACCGATAATTTAATAAATCTAGAAGGTAAACAACTTTGATTTGTCCAATATTCACTAAAACCACATTCATCAAGTAAGGATTTAATATTATTTATCCACTTAAACTGCACATGATCATGTTCGGACAGTTTAAACATTAATTTATACAACATATTGGAAAGTTTATTCTCGCACTGCAAAAGTCTACTCCAAAAAGCAATCATATTAATTTTAATTTGTACATCAAGTGGTTTTCTCCCTAATTCTCCATATATCATATAACATGGAGTACTAGTTCTCTAACCTTTAAAACATTTCTGCAAAATTGAAGATGTATTTTCTCTATGATATTATTATTTTCAAAACCCCAAATTGCTGATCCATACAGTAAAATTGGTGCAATCAAAACATCAAATAATTTTAATTGTAAATCTATCGGAATTGATATATTTCGAAGTTTTTTTGGAGACCATGCAATGCTTTATTTGCTTGATCTACTATTTTTTTCTTTGCTAAAACAAATTTTCCATTATAGTTAAAAACAATTCCCAAATAGGTATATGAATCCTGAGTTTCTATTATTTTGTCAAAAATTTTAAATATTCTCAGATTGCTAACTTTTCTATTTGAAAATACAACAATTTTAGATTTATTAACATTAACTTTCAACTTCCAAAGCTTACAATAAGTTTCAAAAGAATCTAATGCCTTTTGTAATTCGTCTTGAGTTTCAGAAAAAATAACAGTATCATCAGCATACAGTAATATAAACGGCTTAATATAAGTATTCAAATGTTGTAATGCTATATATATATATATATTGTCAAGAGTTTCCAAACTTTTTATGTCACTGGTTTCTAGATATTCTTCCAAATCGTTTAAAAATAAAGCGAATAGAAAAGGGGAGAGATTTTCTCCCTGACGGACTCCTATGTTGCACGGAAAAAATTCAGAATTTCTACCAACTTGACTAATACATGTCTTAGAATCTTTGTATAAATTATAAATGACAGTCAATATTTTCCCATTAATATTGCTTTTAATAAGTTTTTGCCATAAACCCAGTCTCCAAACCGTATCAAAAGCTTTTCTAAAGTCTATAAATGTACAGTATATTTTTTTTTCCAGATGACAAATAGATAGAGATAAGTGAATGTAAAATAAAAATATTGTCTAGTGTTGAATAACCTTTTCGGAAACCAGCCTGCGTCTTCGTTATAAGTTCAATTTGTTCAGCATATTTGTTGAGTCTTGCATTTAGTATGGATGTGAATAATTTACCGAGATTTGAAACAATTGTAATACCTCTATAGTTATCTGGGTCTTTCGGTATAAATTGGTCAGATGACACCAACAGACCAAGTTTTAGGAATTATGCCAGTATCTAAAATTGCATTAAATTATTTAACATACAATGGTAACATATAAGGCATAGAACTCTTTAAATATTCATTTACAATTTCATCAATGCCACTAGCTTTATTATTTTTCAATCCCTTTATGGCAGTACGTATCTCATCTTCAGTTATTTTACAATTGAGTATATCATCGGCATTGGTATCAGCCGAGTCATTCATAATATAATTTGTCAAACTCATCCGTTTCACCTTCGTCCTCATTGGAACTGTTAAAATTTTTAAAATAATTATAAAGTTCATCTGATGAGATTTTGTTATCTTCATTAGATTTGTCGATCCGTTTGAGAATACTCCAAAACTTTTTAAGATCTGTTTTTGATGTATTTCTCAATCCATTCTCAAATCTAAATTGGAAATTTTTAAAACTTTTTGTTAGTTCATTCTTATATTGTTTACTTGCAGTTTTCATTAAATTTCTGTTTTCCCTATTTTTGACAAAACTGTATCTATTTCTAGCTTTGTGAATTTTTTTTCTCTTAACTTCACACTCTTTATTATACCATGGTTTACTACAATGACGTTGGTATACTTTTTTGTACCAAATGTTTCTAAATCACATTTTGAGAAAATGTCACCAATTTTATTTACACATTTGTTAATATTCTCACTAAGAACAGCTGATGAATCGTTTAAATTTAGTAGCTGGTCAAGTTCAAGGTGACACGAATCTAATTTTGTTGCAACAGACTGGACAAACCGGTTTTGTTCAGTCACATTCCAACGTACTCTACTGTGAGTAGTGGGTGGAGCTATAGTATCTGTGGGTACTCTAGCGTGAAATATAACATGAATACCACAATGAATATTTCAAATTCTTTTATAGATGAAAATAAATGAGGCGATGCTAATAAATAGTCGACAACAGCCGTGTTTTTACTAGTAACTGCACCTATACCACGATCTTTGCCGCATCTTGAGTTAGCAATAAATAACGAGTTACTCTAACAAAAATCTAATAATTTATATCCAAAATTATTTGGATTAGAAACATCACAACTAACTCTCTTTAACGGAATATTTTGATGTTCAAGAACCTCAAATTCACACATGTAATTCTGAAGATCCTGGTCATCAAAAACATCAAATTATCATCAGGTTTGACATAATCGTCCAAGTTTTTTGTTCTTGA
>MJUU01068012.1:14195-25664 GCA_002080025.1 Modiolus philippinarum | reverse complement strand
GAATGGGTAAACCTATACATGATATTCTGTTAGATTGAAAAAAAACAACAAAACAAACTTTCTAAGTTGAACATGAGAGACGGTGACGCAGGTCCAGACATGTAATTGGTCTTGTTGTTTCTTTGCTTTGTGGTTGTCTAGCATAATTGTTTCCTGTGTTTTCATTTTGGCCATGTCTTAGGACTTTGATTTTTGTAAATACTAAATGCTACTCCTTTGTTCTTTCTGTATTCTACTGTCAATGTTTGAAAGAGGACCTCAAAGACTTGTGACCAAGCTTGAGCACACACTAGGGATATATACAGAAGAGAATATGTTTAATGTATTTCATTTTCTGATAGCTACAAAAATGTATGGTCTCTGCTGATTACCATTTTGGATATATGTCGCAACATATTCGCAGTAAACTATTTGCTACATATTCGCAGTAAACTATTTGCTACATATTCGCAGCAGACTATATTCGCTACAAATTCGCTGGACATTCTTTTTTCGCATGCAAATGAGTTTTGCTGCGAATAGTTATGGCGAATACTCAACGATTGTTTCCTGCGAACTTATTCGCAGCAGAACTCCAGTTCGCTGCATATTCGTTATAACTATTCGCGGCAGAACTAATTTGCATGCGAAAAGTGAATGTTCAGCGAATATGCCGCTTATATTGATTTAACACCTGAAAGTCTATTCGCAGCGAATGTGCAGCGAAGTTTGCCAGATATTCGCAAGAAGTATTCGCAGGAGAGGCAATTTGTTCGTAAGGGGGGGGACACATATCTCTCTCTTTGGGGATAAAAAAAAGTCAGTTGGAAATAAAACCCATGAATAAAACAGTTGATTCACCTCACCTTTTCTAAATAAAAAGTCCCTAAAAATTAAAGCAAGTACATGCTACAATTTATTCCCTTTGCTCAATATGGTGGACGTGATTCACGCCGGCTGACCTTTGTTGACCCCTATGTAATATATGATATTTTCCGGAATGGAACAAAATTTTGTAAGTAAGAAAGTCATGTATTCGCCATTTTAATGAACGTTTATCTTCTTTCAAAACAGGGCTCAGTAATCCATACAAAGCTTGGAACAGCGTTACCAATATTGATATTTGGCAGTCTTGGACTTAGTGCTGGTTTATTAGCATTGTTTCTACCAGACACAACATGTTTAAGTTTACCCGAGTCTGTCAAGGATGCCAAAACAATAGTTCGGTATGTAACACTAAAATCGATTTTGCTGTTTTTCCAGTCGTTCATGTCAAAACAAACTTACACTTACATTGTAATATGAAATCAGATGTTTTTTGTTGTTAATAAAATCAAGGTTGCTGACATGGTAAATAAATGGAGGTAATAACAAAACTACCGAACAGAGTTGTCAAGAGCCGAAGTCAATTAGACAAAAAGACGAAGCAAGTGGAAAAAAAAAAGATAATATTTTCTTTTAAACAGGTTGGGGGAAACCCCAATTGGGCTATTATATCCAAATTAAGGATGTTCGCTGGTCATGTTTATGTATTTTTGTCAGATTTTCGGACTTCTCTGGATTTATCCATTTAAATGCTTAATAATTTTTTGCCCGGTGACCCATTAATTTTTTTTCCATAATTTCATTAAATATACCTTTTGGAGCAATGTAACTAAATTCTATTCAATTGGTGTTATTTTGTCACATTCATTATTGGATAAATATTCCTCATGTTACACCTATGAAAAATGCACTGGGGTTCAGTTTCCCGCCATTTTTTGAAACACTTTTATCTCAAAATTTTATTCGGTAACCTATCCATTTTTTTTGGCTTATTTTTTTTTCTCTTTCAATTTTCTAACAAAAAATCACATTTAAATGAAATCCTTGTTATCTTAATATTGACCAGCGAACATCCTTAAGCTATTATATCCCAATTAGGATATACGGTTATATTACATATGACAAAGTATCCTATCAATTTCATTGGCTGAAACAGTCACGTGATTTCAAAAATATTTAGCGTATTTTCAGCTTTGTTTCTATTTATATGTATATTGACGCCATGTTTCTATTTTTAAATATATTGACGCTATGTTTCTATTTATAGTTTTGTTGACGCTATATAACTAAATTTATTTCCAGTTTGACTTTCAAGTCTTATTTTTTCGCCGCGAAAGATCTTATAATAGTAATAATAAAAAGTAGTGTCTTTACACATATTAAGAGCACGGAGATATTAAACAGCCGAAATCGATACAAACCGATTTAAAAATTGTCCCACGGTATTTTTAAGCGCTGCACATATATAGGAAAACAAAAAACGTTTTCTGGTTTCTTTTATTGAAAATAACAGATGTGTTTGCATGTATTATCCTTTGCACACATGCAACAAACTCACTCTTGTCGGTGTGCAGATTGATTTCATTTTCGCCTTCAACCAGAGCTTCTACTTGGAAATAAATTCAGACATGTTGACAAAATCTTACTAGACAAAAATGCAATGAGATACAACCAAAACTACATATGTAATATAACAATAATGGACCTTTTACTCTGTCAATATGTTATATATGGACCTGTTAGGGATATATTGACCTCGGACTACGTCCTCGGTCAATATAAACCGAACAGGTCCATATATAACATATTGACCTCGTAAAAAGTCCATAATTGATAAATATTTTTTTTCTAAAGGAGATAATAAATTTATGTAAAATATCACACATGATGCAAAATGTCAAATTTCATAACAATAAAACATTGTATTTATGCTATACACATACCAATTAATCAGTAACATTCTTATGCAGGTTGCAGTTAATGAAAACTTAACCTTTTTATATATTGACAGAATAACTATACTAATTATAGATTAAAATAATTTTGATAGCGTACTACTTACTGTCTGTATAAATATTGATAGAAAAACAACATGATGCAAAAAGGAACAATTAAAGCCCTTGTAGATTGTATAAATCAGTGTCCAAAGACATGGCAAATATGAGAACACAATAAGACGGAACACCAAAGACATGATACTGCCAAAGAACATAAAATTACAAAAACAGGATAATAGCAAACACCTACAATGGCCAGGAACTACAATCACATGCCACAATTTACAAGCAAACTGCACCAGAAAAATAACAATGAAAACAAGAGACAAACATAAATAACGATAGGAACTCGGGATAGCCGGACTTGGTACAGGCACTAGCAAAAGCCATTATTATAAATATTTTATAGCACTAACAGTGTTAATCCTTAAAATAAACCACAGTTATACTAAATGATATGTATGTGTTTGGTTCATTTTCAATGAATTTGTCTTTGCACGTTTTGACTATGCTCAACGCAAACGAAAAAAAAGTTCTTACGCACTCAGGTTCTCTTGCTGTTACCTATAACGTGGATTTTTTTCTGTAAGTGTTCGATCGTGCAAATGTATCTTTTTGGTTTGTTCTATACATATTGTAAACTGAGTCAGTTTGATTTAAACATGAATGTCAGCACATTCATCACGTTTAAGCCACTAAAAGCACTTTATTCATTTGTATAATAGTTATGACATATCACGCAATTCTATTGCTTCAATATAATAATAATAATAATAATAATTATTATTATTATTATTATTATTATGATTACATGTATTATTAATATTATTATTATGTATGTAACAAATAGAAAAAAGAAGGAAAACGGGGAATGTGTCAAAGAGACAACGACCCAAAGGGGAGTAATAACAACTCAAAGCAACCATAATATCCAATGAACGGTGAGGAAACGAAACCCCACACCCAACGGCAGGTCGGAGTTGGCCCCTAAATAAAGAGTAATCAAGTTCAGCGAAATAAACATCATCCTAGACTCGTATAGACATAAAGTGAACTAAAGTTTATTTATAGCAAGAGTTTTATTTTAGAATAAAGATTAAGAGACTAAAAGAGTGACTGCACTGCTACTGATTTGATTTCTACTTCAATCTTCACATGGAGGAGGCGGAGTTTTGGTCTGATCGACAAGTGGGTGGCACTTATGCTGCGTGATCACCTGTGCGCTCGATTTATAGAGGTTTTTAAGTTTGGTAAAGAATACAGTATCGCCTGCTATAGCGTCAAAAGAAAAGCCGACTAATTCTTGCACATGGGTGATCGTTCTCCATCTTGAAGTCACTTCCACAATCAGTCAGTTCAATATACACAGATATGAACTAATTGTAAATTTGTCATACTGTGAAGCATTGTATAAGCCAAAATAAACTTTTGGACATTGGCAGCCCATACATAAAAAGTAAAATTGTCATACTATGAAACATTTTATTAGCTGAAATAAACTATTTGGACATTTGCAGTATGTACGTTGCCTTTTCACACTACGCAGTCACTAAGTAGTGTATAAAATGGTGCAAACGGGAAAGTGCAGACAAACACGCACTGAATTTGTTCAAAGATAAAATTATTGCCAAAGTCAGCAACAGACATAATTTTTATAAAGATAATCATGATGAGCCACATCCTATGCTGTCTGTTAATAGAATTAAGTCTAAATTGAGAGATCTTGGCAAAAAATATGTGTTTGTACCAGTTGACAAAGCTTCTAACAACGTTTCAATCATTTGAAAGAAATACTATATCGATGTCCAACAAAACGAATTGGACAAGTCTAATACTTTCAAACGCACCAATTGTGATGAACAAACTCTCACCAAACTACATTACAAGGATACAGAAATGCTCAAAGTTCCACCTAAAGATAACACCTTGCCTACAATGTACTGGATTCTTAAGCTTCACAAAAATCCATACAAGCATCGTTTTATTTCGGCATCGAGTAATTGTTCTACTACTAACTTGTCCATCCATTTAACCAGTGCACTTTCTTGTATAAAGGAGATAATTATAAAATATTGTGAAAAAACTTATCAAAACTCTGGTGTCAATTACTTTTGGAGTGTAAAAAACTCTATTGAAGTTTTAGATAAATTGCAATAAATACAAAAACCAATTTCATCTATCGACAGTTATGATTTTTCTACACTTTATACAACGCTTCCACATAATCTGATTAAATCTAAATTGGGACAATTGATTAAATGGTCTTTTAAATTTTCTGGACTGCAGTTTATTTGTTGTAACAAAAAGCAAGGGTTCTTTTCTAATATTACTTACAACAATAATTCATCCTGGACGTGTGATGATACGATTAAAGCACTTAATCTTTTGCTTGACAACATTTTTGTTCGTTTTCGCAACATTGTTTATCAACAGGTCATTGGAATTCCCATGGGTACAAATTATGCACCTCTCATTGCAGCTCTTTTTCTTTTTTGTTACAAACGTGACTTCATGAAAAAATTACGAAAAGGGACCATACAAAACAGTGATCAACTTATTTCTATTTTCAATGATAACAGAAGGTATATTGACGATATCCTTCCTATTGACAATCCCCAGTTTTTAGATTATGTCGACATCATTTACCCACAACAACTGAAACTTAATAAAGCTAATAATGATTCTAAAAATTGCCCTTTTCTGGATCTAACTATCATCGTTGACTCTGGTAAACTATAAACTAAAATTTACGGTAAAAGGGATGATTTTGATTTCAGTATTACTAATTTCCCTTTTCTTGACGGCGACGTTCCTCTAGCCCCAACCTACAGAGTTTATATTTCTCAACTGGTACGATTTGCACGCGTTTGTTCTACTCTTGACACCTTCAATGAACGTAACCTTACTATCACTTAAAAATTTTTGCAGCAATGTTACAGATTTCATAAATTGTTAAAAACATTTAAAAAGTTTTATCGAAGATATGAACATTTAATATCTAAATACAATGTCACTCGCAAACAGCTTATTACTAAGTGCATTTCCCATCCTCGATTTTACGGAAATGTTGTTACAAAATGCCAGAAGCTGATTAGAAATCCAGAAAACTGGGACGTAACAGACGTTGGACAGAGAAAGGGGAGGTTTGGGTACCCATCAACCGGTTAAATCCTACCGTTGGTTTTTGCTAGTGCCGGTACCAAGTCCGGCTGTCCCGAGTTCCTATCGTTGTTTACGTTTGTCTTTTGTTTTTTATTGTGAGTTTTTTTCTTGTGCAGTTCCTATTTACTTTGTGGCATGTGGCTATGTTTTTCGGCCATTGTAGGTGTTTCCTGTTATCTTTTTTATTCTATCAAGCATTTTAAACACAAAAATAACGATTTGCCGATGTAACTATGAAAAAATGTCAGCAGTCAATATAATAATAATATTACTGACTGTCGATTTTTTTATGCTCTACATTAACTATGCAAAATTATAGCCGGGGTTATTGACAATAGTGTATCCCCTTCGGGTTCTGCACTGATATCGTCACCCTGACTATTATTTTCACATTGTCTATGTAAAACACAAGTACCAAGTCCGGCTATCCCGAGTTCCTATCGTAATGTTATTTGTCTTTTGTCGTCATTATTGTCTATCTGGTGCCAGTGGCGGATTTTGTCTTCCGAGTCCCCCTTTTGAAAAAAAAAATATTTGTAGGACCCCGCTTAGCAGAAAGTCTGGATCCACCACTGGGTGCAGTTCGCTTTTGAATTGAGGCATGTGATTAAAGGTTTAGGCCATTGCGGGTGTTAACTGTTATTCTGTTTTTATAAAAACAATATTATATAAAATTTTAAATTCGATACGGGAGGTATTTGAATTACACCTGATATTAGTATCAGTATATTAGTGATTTGGGAAGCGTATTAAGCAGGAAATTCTTCTTTCTGATTGACTGTTGTTTAGATAACGGGTTTAGGAACATATTAAAAAAGATAATTGACACAAAAACTGAAAGATAAAGGACTTTCAAATACATCCTTGAATTCCTGTGGTCCGATTAAATCTTTAAATTGTTTGGAATCTTGTTAATGTTTCAATTTACAACCAACTATTAATCAATTATCTTCAGACGATTAAGTTTCAGTTGGCAGGAAGTAAAAAGATGCAGTAACCAGAGAATAAACCTGTTTGTGGCAAAATTAGTGAAAAGGTAATGAAATTTAAACCACCACTGCGGAGTCAGTAAAAATTTGAGATAATTATAAGTGACATATAAATAGATATGTGATCAATTAATGTATGAAGGTTTTAAGAGTCTGAATAACGGGATTGTTTTGTGATGTTGGGAGAAAGAGCAAATGGATTTCAATTGATATCGCAAAAAATTGAATTTTGATATAGATCAGGGGAATCAAAACACAACCTTCTTTTATTGTAAATAACAATTGCCGTCAATAAGGAAGCCATTTTTCCAATAAAAGTGATCATTACTTTTCCTAACGTACAAAACCAGTTCAAAAGCAAAAGATTGAGGGGAACCTACCGATAACAATTATTTACTCCATATGTAAGCTATCCCGTCAATGCTCTTTTTGAATCTAGATTTTTGAAAATTCCCATTAAAACTAAGGAGTTTCTCACTCTTCCAAAGCTCTGTTCTTAGCTGATTTTGGCTTTCCTATTAAGATTCTTTTGGGTAATTTGTTCTCTATCAGATTTCACACATATTTCGGTCTATAGATTTCCAAATGTTTTGATTTGATCTGCACTGAAGAGACATAAATTGCCGAAATGCGCATATGCAGAAACTAAATTAACAGTAACTTCAGTATTTTGTTGTTTGACAACATACCCCCCCTTATAAGTATTAAAATAGCGGTTAAGCAGCATTTTTATGCTAAGTAGTATAATTTACGAATATTGTTTACATGAATAAGATTCTAGCATTGGACTTTTGGTCCCCGGGGGTATTTGCTATCCCAATACTCAGTACTTCGGTTCTGATGGCAGAGCCGATTTAACTAGACACTTTTTTATATCTAAATCTTGGAAAAAATTTGTTTAAACCAGAAGACTACCTCCCTCGTGCATAGCTCTGTCCTTAGCTGATTTGGCTTATCATTTAAATCCTATTTGTTTTCGTTCTCTGTCAATATTTACCCATTATTTCGGTTATGGTCTTCCAAATATTTTGACTTGATCCAAACAGAAAAAAGGAACATTAGTTGCAGAAGCTTGCATACAATTTTGGAATACTTTCAACAACACAATACAGAATTTGAAGTTTAAGGCCATTTTTGTGTCTTATCTTTAGATAGAAATCAACCATTTGAATGTCAAATACAAAAATGTAAGACACTTGAAACAACGTCAATGTCCGTCTAGCATGAAACGTATATTTTGGGTTTTGCAACTCCTGATTCTGACGATGAATAAAGTTGACAGCATTTACTCATTTGCATACAATTCCAACTTACTGTTCCGAGACACCCTATACTAAAGGGAGATAATAGATATATGTAAAATGTCATAGATAATGGAAAATGCCACTTTTCATAACTATAATACACTTCTATACACATAAAAACTATTCAAAGGCATAGGATAATATGTATATCTCTGATAGAGGTTGTTATGAATTTCAAATGTATAAAAACAAAAATCTAATAACTTTAATATTTAGATTTATTATCATCGTGTACTTCCTTGCATTTGATTATGTATTAGAAAGAATATTTTTAACACATTCTCTCAAAACATTTGATTTTTGCACACTTTATAAACCCCTTTCTCATGAAAAGCTTAAATCACGTATACAAGTTTTCATTCAAAAGTCCTTTGCCGATGTTGTATTGGGCTATAAATCCACGTTTCTTTCAAAGAACAAAATGAGTGGAAAAGTGTGCTACGATGAAAAACAGTGGTGTAATATGCTTAATTTCTCATTGATAATGTACATGTCATATTTGAAGGTGTAATTTATCAACAAGTTGGTATACTAACGGGCAAGAATTGTGCTTCTCTATCTGTAGACTTGTTTGCATACTTCTACTAGACTGAATTTCCCCAGCGATTCGTTAAACCTCATAAAAGTAAAGATCCTAGATCATTCAATCCCACTTATACATTGATGATATTCCATTAATAACGAATCTTTTTGCTAAATGGATCCCATCAATATATCCCCCAGAACTAGAGATAAAGGAAACAACAGAAACTGCTAGATCTATATCTTTTTGGAAAATTGTAATTTCAGTACTAAAATGTGTGACAAAGGGATAATTTTAATAACAAAAATTATTAATTTCCCTAACATGGACAGCAATTTATCAATTTCCCTTGATTGTGGAGTGTATGTTTAACAGTTGATTCATTACGCGATAGCTAGCATCAATTTTGCAGACTTTTCTCATTAGTCATAGTTATCTCCGTGAATGCCTTATTAATCAAGGCTTTAAATTTTTCCGTCTCATACTATTATTGAAAAATTTAACAGTCTCTTGTGGAAAAATTTGAAGTTTCGGTCCGAACTGTGATTCACGAGCCATGTTTTACTTAGCACTGGGATAATCATTTCTTTTCATGTTCTACGGTCCTCAATAGTAATAATGATTATCCCATCAGTTCTGGATTTGACCTGTCACTGATAACAGCCGAGCGGTTGTTTTTACGCGAAATTCCCTGTGTTAATTGTCTCTGACCTCTCTGTCAAAGTGTTGATAACATAAAATTTACTGTCTGAAATTTACAAAACTGTTCAGATAATGGATTAAAATTAAGTGCATCATAGAAATAGGACAGTACAGTCTTGCAAATTAAATTGCATTACATCAAATGAATACTGAATATTCCTTAATATTGTGAAATCAATTTAAAATTCATAAAGGATTTTATCATAATATGAGAGCTAATGAAAATAGAACATAGTTGACCCTGTTAAAGAAGTAAATAATTTCGATGAAATTATATTAGAAATATGTAAAAGCAACATTGGAACAGTTTTAAAATACTAGAAAGTAGTATAAGTGCCAAAAATACCGAAGTTTCGACAGCATGTCTGAATGAAATCATAGTACATTAGACAATGCGTATATTCAACAATCTGATTGCGTTTAGAATTTTCTTAATTTTTTTGCAATAAACTGTGTAAATGAATGGCATTTTATTCGAATCACCTGATACTATTTTTATCAGCATTGTTAAAATGTGTGATGACAGTATTTACAGTTTGTGTTTAGATAAGTGACACAGGGTAAAGAGATTTTCACCGCAATATAAACTCCTCCCTACGGTGAGAATGTATAATGAGGTTATTATATAATACATATCTCATACCGGGACACTCTAGAAAATAGAAACAAGATAAACGCGAAAACTTGAAAAAAGTTGTTGTGGTAATCAAACTTAAGGTCAAATACATTTAATATGGTATCATTCAAAGAAAACTATGACCAAGCAGATTATAGTTAAACATGATGATAATGATGAAAAATCGTCAAACAGGAAATAAAAGCAGAGTATACCGTTAAAGACCAAACAGCCTATTGTTTGTACGCACATAACAGCGCATTTACATTGTTTCCTAACACTTCTGTGACGTCTTGTAGAAAATCCGCGGAACGGCGTTTTACTTTCGCGATATTTTAAAAAATAAGATAAGCTACCTGCTTGAAAGGGCGGTTTATGGAAAATTGCTAAAAAAAACAAACTCCGATTGGAAAAGGGGAGAGTGCCGAACGGCAATTAGTACATCTTAAATATCAATTCAGGTATATAACACCAGGAAACATTCGAAAACGTTTTTGATAGAAGGAGAAAAGTGGATATTTTTTTAACCTGCACTGCTGACACATTAACTTCGCAACGCATGCAGTGGTACATGTATTTCAGTCTGTTCTGATTATTTAAGAAAGCACTAAATATATAGATAATTATACAGCCGTTTAAAATTTACAAAGCACTAGATATATAAATGATTATAGAACCGTTTCAATAAATGTGACATCAACTTCAATATCAAATAAAACACATTGTCATAAAAGCAACAAAAGACAAAATTATATATTATATATATATACAATCAAGCACAGCAGTATTTTGTCATCTACTTAATACACATGAGGTTTGGACATTTATTGCGATTGTCAACATGGTCAAGCGAAGAGATTTAAATTTCAATGTTTTCATACCGCCATTATTCAATACCACAAACACAGGCAACTAAAAATCGTGTGTTTTAATATCTCTTAGAAATAGAAAAACAAAGTGGCTATCTTTCCGGCTAGCCGGAAGAATAGACAAAAAAGTCTATTTTTCCGGCAATTGACAGGGATAATTTATATTTTATAATTTTTATAATTTGATAACATTTTTAATAATTATTAACTGATGACTTAAAATACAGTGTGATTTGCCCATTTAATATAACCGGAAGTTTTTGACACAAATGCCCTGTATAGAAATTTATACAGGGCAGAAATTAATACAGGGCAAATGCCCTGTATAAATGAACCGGCCATATTGGTTTTGTTACATTCTGTTTTCTGTGTCTTTCTCGCATATGTTAGCTTTTTTCTTTTTGTCTATTGATTTTAATTTCTGAAAGTGAGAATAAAAAATAAACAACCCAGAAGATTTCCTTTGATAACGTTCCAAATATTAACACTGTGCTATACACTTA
>MJUU01068011.1:70538-106146 GCA_002080025.1 Modiolus philippinarum | reverse complement strand
GGTCAATTATCACAGCTCCGTTTTTTTAGAGTGGTTGTAGTGTCTAAAAACGAATTTTTTCTGATAATATTTCGAATGTAAACTTTATACTGGGATCGAATTCATCGCAGTATTGGATGAAAGTATGTAGATGTTCTTCACTTTCAGTCCATTTAATGTCAATATCATCAATATAACGGAACCATGAGAATTGGCTTAAATGGAGCACTATAAAGGATAGAAAAAAGAAGGGAAACGGGGGAATGTGTCAAAGAGACAACGACCCAAAGGGGAGAAAAAGCAACTCAAAGCCATCATAAGATCTTCAATGAACGGTGAGGAAACCCCACATCCAACGGCAGGTCGGAGTTAGCCCCTAAATAAAGAGTAATCAAGTTCAGCGAAATAAATATCATCCTAGACTCCTATATACATAAAGTAAACTAACTAGAAAACAGACAAGACACACAAAGGCTTAATAAATTTCCTGACTTAGGACAGGCGCAAACGAGTCGGTTTTCTAAATTACCCATAAATATGTTCGCATTATAGTACCAGTGATCGTTCCATTGATCGAAAGAAAGTGTTTATTTGAAAAATGAAAATGTTCTTTTTCAGTATCATTGTCAAAAGCTTAACAAGACACTCTGTTGATGGTATATTTTCCTTTCTAGAGTTCCTTGAAGGCGACAATTCCTTTGTCTTCAAAAAGCATATAAAACGACCAGCTTTAGAGATTTTTTCATTCAAACTAACAATGTCAGATCGCCCTTGTATTTCAGTTTAAACTAATAAAATTCATTATTGCATTCATGCTTACTTTCAAAATTGTTTATACTATATAGTTTTGCATTTGAGAAATGCAATTTATAACAGAACTTTTTTAAGAGACCAAAATCAAGCTTAAGTTCTGAATGGACTAAACTGTATGAGAAAACAGGATATCCTTGACGACCACTAGACAGAAAACGGGACGGTAAAGATTGTTGAAAATTGATTCATATAAACATGTAAATTTCAAACCCGTAAATATAGTTTTTGGGCTAATTCAATTTGACCATCTTACATGCATTCAATAAAATTTACTTATATTGGTGTTAATATATTGACTCATTACAGGACTTTTGAATCGTCACTCCAGAAAAAATCTAATATTTTACGAAAAAAACCAATACATCAATACATTGAGAGGAAACCACTAATTAATTAACACTGTTGAGCTAAGGGTGATTTATATTTAATCTGTTGTAGCTTTGCAGGTTAATTGTTTTTCGTCAATTGAAATTTAGTTAAAGAATTGTCATGAAGGAAATATTATAAGGATACACTTCAATTTCATAAATATTTCATTTTTTAAGTTATATATATATTAATTTCAATAGGCCAGGAATCCAGTCATTCCTTCATACTGGTATTTAAGGTGACCGTTTCAACCTTCAATTACACGAGAGTTCCTATCTCGAAAGTCTCGTTTTGTATATATTATTCTACTTTTCGTCTTAGAAACGCAGATATTGGATATTCTAACATGGCTCCTGTTTATCGTCAACCAGTATAATACTCGATAACCATATATTTCGCACATGCGCAAATGGTATCGGAATATGAGTAATCATGATGAAAAACAACAATGTTTTTAATTTTGTTTGTCTTAGTTTGTGAAGGAAATAATGTTTAAGAACAGTTTTTAACTAAATCATGCCATTCAGACACGTAAATGTGCATTGTTTTGCATTTGAATTGAATTTTGAACTTANAAAAAAACAACAACAATACATCAATACATTGAGAGGAAACCACTAATTAATCAACACTGTTGAGCTAAGGGTGGTTTATATTTAATCTGTTGTAGCTTTTCAGGTTAATTGTTTTTCGTCAATTGAATTTTAGTTAAAGAATTGTCATGAAGGAAATATTATAAGTATACACTTCAATTTCATAAATATTTCATTTTTTAAGTTATATATATATTCATTTCAATAGGCCAGGAATCCAGTCATTCCTTCATACTGGTATTTAGGGTGACCGTTTCAACCTTCAATTACACGAGAGTTCCTATCTCGAAAGTCTCGTTTTGTATATATTATTCTACTTTTCGTCTTAGAAACGCAGATATTGGAACAACACATATCAAGTTGAATGTACGTATCACCAAAGTCGTGACAGAAATAAACAACAGTAACAATCCTGACGTGCATTTATCAAACTAATTGCAACTTTCCATGTAATAATGTCTTCATTTTCTTCCAGTCATCAAAAATTACACTTAATTATCGAACAGGTGGGTGACAAGAAAACACGCCTTATATTTCAAACCCAATGTTTTGGGTGATTTCTTTAGCTGTTTTATTCAAACATATTTATAAGGCTTTCTATTGCTTTAATATTATATTTAATATCGTAAGTAAAATAAATTAAGAGAGCACCTGTTGAGGTGCCTTTATTAACATCTACATTTGCATAACATTTTTACTCTATATTGGCGTAACCTTTACAACACGAAGAGTAATATTCTCTATCAGAAACTAAAAACCGTTTTTGGGGGACGGAATGGGGATGTTCAGAATATTTCAATCATATCTGGTTTGAAGAGATAAAAGCTGTTGATTGACTAATTGCGGAAATCCAAATATAATTATGACTCTAAGATGAAATCGTACGATATTTGTTTTATTATCCCTCAAGTGGAAGGGGAAGTTTGGCATACCAACCTGTTGAACCTATCATTTCTTTTGAAATGCCTGTACCAAGTCCTGATCATTGCGGTCGACAATTTTTCCGTTTTTTTGCATCTGATTTGTCTTTTACTCTCTCTCTTTAGACTTCGGATCTTGATAACTCAATTCGGTAATTTTGCTATTACCCCACGAACATCTGTAGAAAAGTTTATTAATACAATGAAGCGTAATATATATATATACAAATATCTAAGTAACGCAATCCATTTGACAGAAATATTATGCATATATTGAAGGCATCAACTGGGTAATTTCTCTTGCTATACATGCATCATGTAAGAAATTATATTTTCAAAGTTAAAATCAAAGGAGGAAACAAATTAAGTCCAAAAGTTAAATTGAAACACCTCAATTGTAGAAGTAGTATGATGTAAAATTCAGTAGTGACAGGCAAAACTGGTACATTATACTGGCAACGAAACTCGTAATGGCGACCTATAAATTAAAAGATTGACAATTTCAAGCGGTTTTCCTTATATCCTTTGAAAAGTTTGGTTCTTGCTAGTAATGAAGTCCTTGTATTTGGAGGTTAAAGTTGGAAGTAGTGAAAAGTGTCACATTAGATCCGATACAGCCAATGTGAAATCACTAAATTTCCCTTATTATGCAAATGAGCTGTTAAACTTGAAACCTCATTACTAGATTAAGCGCCCATTTCTACAAAAAGTATTCAATGGCGTTGTACAATATACAATTATGGGACGCTGTCAAAGGAAACATCCAGATTTGTCAACTCGAGGAGGAAACCACCCCTCCAAGGGTTGACAAATCTGGATATTTCACGTCAATAGAGGGCCATAATTGTTTTATTATATTTTCAAAAGTTTCATGAATTCCAAATCAGGAGGTCGTATTATAGTTTTAATCTCAAAAAGAAGACTGATATAATCTGCTAGTGCTTTTTAGAATGTACAGGGTTATTTCTCTCTTTGACGTCATATCCGGGTTGTTCAGCGGGAAACAATAGGGTTGTTCCCGCAGTGATGTCATATCGAGGTTGTTTGCTAAAACATCCGAGTTATTTTGAAGTCACATGATTGCTTTCATCCAATTAAATCTTCTCTTACTTAGTAAAATATAATAATAGAAAATATAAACCACAAGTATAAAATACATCATATGTACAAAAATATATACAATCTCAACATACTAGCATCTATACAATGTTCTTGAGCTCAGAATAGTGAAAAATAATTTTCAAAATACAGAGTCTTTAATTTGCTTTTGAAAATATCAACTGATTTAGAATTTCTGATGCTAACTGGTAACTCATTCTATAATTTCGGACCAAAAGTACAAAAACTAATGTCTGAAAATGATTTGTTTTTGTTGAAAGGAACAACATAATAACCTTAGCTAAAGTCAGTACTCCGGGATATAATACATCAGTCTTTCTGTACTGAAAAGGTGAAAGAAGATATTCATATTTGGTGATAGGTAAAGATGGGGCCTATTTTGTTAAATATCACACTGATTCACACAAAAAATATACAGAGGAGGATGTCATTGCAATGCTGGAATTCTTGATTGATAACATATTTGCAGAATTTGGAGGACAAGCTTTCCAGCAGACGATAGGGATACCTATGGGGACTAATTGTGCGCCACTTTTAGTAGATTTGTTTCTTTATTCGAATGAAGCCAGGTTCAAACAAGGGCTAGTTCAGAAAAAAGACAACAAGCTAGCCAAATCCTTTAATTTCAGTTTCCGTTATTTAGATGATGTTCTTGAACAATCCTCAATTTAAGGATAACCCTCATCTTATATACCCAAGTGAACTCGAAATTAAAGAGACCACTGATACACAATCATCAGCATCATAACTGGACCTATACCTCTACATTGACAACTCTGGACGTCTGAAAACAAAACTTTAAGACAAGCGTGATGATTTCGACTTTCCAATAGTGAACTTCCCGTTTTTGAGCAGTAATATTCCCACTCCTCCGGCATATGGCGTGTACATTTTACAACTCATTCGCTAATGCCGCGCCTGTAGTTTGTACAGCGATTTTGTCAACAGAGCGAATTTACTGTCTCAAAAACTTATACATCAAGGGTATGTTCAGTCATTGTTGCAATTGTCACTTCAGAAGTTTTACGGTCATCACCACGATTTGACAGATCATTACAATGTTTCTGTTTCACAAATGAGAACAGATATCTTTGGGTAGATCCAGAGTTCGTTACCGGACTGACTAACATCGACTGTGACAAAATCGGACTTTTCACTGGCAGTGTGACAGGTGCCACGCGTGGAGCAGATCATGCTTACCCTTCCGGAGCACCTGATGATACCTCAGTTTCTTAAAGGGCTTCACACTGCTAGTGCTTTAGTTTTGTGGCGTTTTTGTTCATTTTTGTTTGTTTGTTATGTCTATGTCATACTGTCTCAATTCGTGTTGCTGTGAATTGCCGTGATTTTGGATTTATGATTTTAGAATTTCCCCTTTCCTCGTTCTTGCTTCGGTGTTCGTTTGCCGATGTATGGAAAAACCAAGCAATGGAACAACGCTTTTATTCTTCACCTTGAAGTGGAACGAATTTCTTAATCTGTACTATCAATAACAAATGACACCAGCGACAAAGGGAGCAATAAGGATTCAAGAGAAATTTCTATTTTTATTTCCGCCTTTTCTGCAGCTTTCATGGAAATGTGAGAAATATCTGATTTTTTATTTTAAATCTGAATCATTTCGAAGGATCTTAAATTAAATTCTTATGAACACCTTCCGTATTACATCCAATATCAATGGTTTTCATCTACTATCAGTATGGACAACATTTGTGAAGTTCCGGCAAAAGTTTTACTGAATCTAGGTCAAAACATAGCTCATATAATACAAATGTATACAATAGTAACTTTTCCTGTTCGATGTGCATAACATATAAAATATAGTTTTTTTTTTTAATTTTATAAGACAAATAACGAATGCTGGCATTTATTGAAAATCGGTTGTAGTTTTGTATCTTCCTGGACTTTAGCAATAGTACGAATTTATTTTGTATAAATTCATTTGAATTCGGAATACTTCTGATTCGAAAAACATTAATACTAACTTGATGCACACCAACATTTAATAATCACTCAAAAAAATAATTTATATAAAACTGCATCCATTTTCAGCAAACAATATGATTCATTACACTCACTAAAAAATTAAGACCAAAGTTTTCCATTTCCATTACAATTATATTCTACGTTTTTGAAACACAGCTTAACTTAATCATACAATTCGAATCAGTCTTGAAACGTCGTGTCTTGATGTTTTCGTGATAAACAGATGAGAAACTTGAAATAGTCTATGGGGTCAGTTTTCCGTTTGGTCACGTGTTAGTCCCCTGAGATCTGATAGAGAACAATCAATCAAAAGTTTTAAATGAAAAGCAAAGCATTGTAATTTAAGTGACTGAAACAAATGTACATTTTCAATAAATTTTATTATGAAATTTATATATTTTATTATTATAATTTTTTTAATTTTTTAATATTTTGATTTTATATATATTATTATTTATTATATATTTCGACAATATAAAATAAATTTTGTAACGTACATGTACATTTTTGTAGGTATTTAGTCCTTCCATTGTCCGGTGAAAGCAAACTTTTTTCACTACATTCATATTCTTGAACGTTGGTGTTGTCATTGGTGAATGAAAGGATATGGAGTAAATGTACATGAGACAAAGTCTACGAATACATAGTAAAAACAGGCAAAGGAACAACGCTTTTATTGTTGTTCTTATGTCTATATTATTTGCACATTAAACCAAGAAGTAGAATAACATATTAATTTACGATGCATGGGAAGAAATGAATATTATTTTACCCCTCAAGGAATTATATTTCCTCACAAGATGCTTTCGAGAAATGTGATTCCCTCGTGTCAAAAGATCTTTTTATCTTCCTCGTGTGTTTGAGGAATAAAAGTTACAATTTATTGACAAAAATAGAGAGTGGGAGTCTTTGCATGCTATGTGACATAGAGTAGGGAAGATAAAGTTACACTTTTTAAACACACCCCTTACAAAAAAATTATTTTTCAATGCGCAATGCAAAACAACAATATCATATTGGTCTTTTCACACTAATGAAAATTAGTTATAAGTAAAAAATCTATTACGATGTACCTGTATTGTGGGTTCAAGTTAATAAGCTGACTCGGATACAGCACTTTGAATAGATCTTATATAAATACATCAATGATTTTATTTAAAACTTGTTGATTGCTTCTGGTGTACTTGGGTCAAATACAAAGTAAGAGGCATGAGCATGCGTTAATTATATGGTATGTGAAATCTATGTACAAAAACGCAAAAACAAATAGAAAACGTTCAAATTGGTATATGTTTCTGTTTATTCGTATGTGTTGATTTTTGTTATGAAATATTTTTTTTTTGCCGTAGCCGTTTCTTTCTAAAATTGCAAAAAGGGTACCCCTGTTACAAAAAAAAATATTAAGCAGTTTCGAAATTTTCACTACTTTCTCAAAAATTTGCTGTCATATTGGTATTTACTGATATTTGTTTTGACTTAGTATTAGAACTTTTTATAATGATAATATTTTGATTCATAATATTTTGAATTGACTTTAGACGACACTAATAATTATATCTCAAATTTTTATCTCAAATTTTTATCGTAGTGTCTATTTTTCATAAATTCAATCTTTCGATAATATGGTGTACTAATTTCCGAAATGGCCATACAGCTCATTAAAATTATTGTAGTTGAAGTTAACATATGTGTTATGGTCTGATGTTCATTTACTCCATATCCTTTCGTAAAATATTTCACCTATTTAATATTTCCACAGACTCCTAATGGGGTCTCATTGGTAGCACACTCATAAACACGTCATCCTTTATTAATGATTCAACAAAGTCCAAAGTCGTTATAATTCTGTAAATATGACAATGCCAACCGAAACTCACTCAATACTGTTCATCGATTAAGCGGAATGCTGTGAAAGAGGACAAAATGTCACAAAACTTTTGATTTCTTAATTAGGTAACAAAACACATAGAAATGGTGCTTTAGTAAATCCGGTAAAACATGTTAATTATGCAGTTCTGTATGACGACCAGTTTGACGTTAATAATACTTTAACATCAAATGAAAAAAAAAAATAGATAGGGAGTTTTTTTCAAATTTCATTTCCATAACCATGGCTATATTCTGTTTTTTTCCTTCATTTCTTTCTTTTTTAATCATTATATCTCTCCAAAGATTACTTCAGACTGGTTCAGTATTTTAAGAAACTATAGAATAGGTACTATGCAATTTTTTAATGATACTCATCATACCAGAAATGTAATGTACAACGACAAACAAATACTGAAGCAAAAAGGGGGAGGCGAAATTCTAAAATCAACAAAAAAAAAGAAAAAAAAATCACCATTTAACGTCTTGCATAGGTAGTAAATAATGTAGTACTAAAAATTGGGTAATGATAGTAATTTTTCACAAAATTAGGTAACCGAAAATGGGATCTTATAATAATCTTATTATCATAGAACATATACTTGGTAATTTGCAAGCAACAATAATAATAAAATCATAAAAAGATCATAGGTTACGCCTAAAATGGCCGAAAAACACAGTCACATGCCACAATGTACCAAGGAACTGCACAAAAAGAATACCACAATAAAAACAAAAACAAAAGACAAAGTTTAACGTAAACAACGATAGGAACTCGGGACAGCAGGACTTGATACCGGCACAAGAAAAAGCTAGCGATATGGAGGGTACACCAACCTCCCCTTACCCTGTCCCGTTTCCTTATAGTATAATTAACATACAATAAGACCCGAAACAGGTGAGTACTAACTCCATGACCACAATCTTAATAAGGAAAAGGGACAAAACGTAATTTTGAAAGATGGGTTAAGGGAGTGCTCGCCACTAAACTTCAGGCTAGCTCAAAGAGCCTCGTCTGTCCGCAAAAACAAACTGTCACACTGTGGCAGAAAAATCAAACTAAAAACTCCCAGATGCGTTTGGTAAAGACTCATCATGTGCATGTATTTCAGTAGATATCGGCAGTATCAGTCAGGGGCTAGTATGCGTGTAAAACCCTCAGGTCATTGGATCCCAAAGCTAATTTAATAGACACGTGCAGAATATCCTATCAATATCCCTTATTGCGTAAAGAATGTAACTTACGTCCCAGTTTTTCTGGATTTATCATCAGTTTCTGGCATTTATTAACAATATTTCCCTAAAATCGAGGATGAAAAATGCCGTTAGTAATAAGCTGTTTGCGAGTGACATTATATTTTGATATCAAATGTTCATACCTTTTATGAAACTTTTTTAATGTAAATAACAATTGATGAAATCTGTAACCTTGTTGTAAAAGTTTGGAAGTGATAGTAAGGTTAAGTTAATTAAAGTCGTTGTGAGTAAAATCAACGCGTGCGAATCGTATAAGTGAGAAAATTTTAATATAAACTCTTTAGGATGGGACTAGAGGAACGTCGCCGTCAAGAAAACGGAAATTAGCTATACATGTACTGACATCGAAATCATCTTTTTATCGTAAATTTCAGTTTTTATTTTACCAGAGTCAACGATGATAGTTAAATCCAGGAAAGGGTAATATTTGGAATCATTTTAAAGATTGTTATCATTGTAATATTTTTCAGATTGTTAAATAATATTTATTGGGTTTTATAATTTTATAAGTTCTTTATTAAAGCCTGCTTGGTTTTACCACTTTCTCTCGTGTTTATTTACTTCATACATATCCTTTCATTATTAATACGGTATTAAAACCGTTTTTGGCTTATTGGATCTTATTGAAATCACTAAGTTCACTTCCGGTCGGAATGTGCATAAGACAAAATTCGTCAAATAAAAGGGCTATGAAAACATAATCATGCATGCGTTGTCATGCTAGGTATACCCCAACTCGTATTATCTTATACTTAAAAAATGGGGAAAGTGGCCAAATTGCACCAAACAGGAAGCTAATATAATTAGGTGACCAACATTGCTTACAACGCATTCCCCCTATATATTAAGTCAAATACCAAATTTAAAATAAGTCGGCCAAGCAGCAGCTGAGAAAAAAAGCGACTAAAATTTTCACTATGTTTGAAAAGGGAAAACAGCTAAATCAAATCAAACAGGAAGTTGTTATCATTGAGTGACCAATTGCTTACTACACATTCCTCTATATATAAAGTCAAATACCAAATTTGAAATAAATCGACCCAGCAGTAGCTGAGAAAAGTTCGACGATCTTCGGACGGACGGACAAGGGGGTACTCCAATATAACACCCACTCGCGAGTTAGACCGGTTTTAGGCACACCAAACCTATAAAAGGCCAGTTCATGCAGCATGATATTCAATTTTAGCAATCCTAAACCAGAGCCAGAATCTGAATAACAAAATTAAATCATTAGTGGCTGGAGATAAACTGTGTTATATTCAAAATCAGGGATGGGTGTTGACTCTTTACTGCTCATTATATATCTCTTAAATTTCAAATCACGCTGCATTTCCTTAAAGTTTTGTGATTTTCTAAAATTTTATTCAATATTTTTACCGCACCTCAGAGTCATTATGCAAAGCATTTTATTCAGGTTATTCCTAAGGTTCAAAGGTCCCCTTTTCAGTTTAATGTTAAACCTTTGGCTTAACTGATTGTTAGTTCTTCACAAAACTTCGTCTTCATTTATACATACAAAGTACCTTTTATTGCAATAATCATCAAAAAATGAATGAAAAATTATTACTTAACAATGTAGAAAATGGCGACCCATTCGAACAGTCAGAATTTATGTTGTAGAAAACATCCAACTATTTGTACAACAATATTTACAAGATTTTTTCTACAAATCCGTTAGAACTGTTGACATTAGCACGAAATCACGGCAGCTTTTCATGCGTAAGTATATCAACAATTTGGAGATAATTTTATGGTAAACACTATGCACTCGGTAGCAATCTTGTCTACAATACAAAATAAATGCCAAAAAAAAAAATCAAAATACACTAGAAATTAAGTTTTAGTACACATTTGCACTTAGTTCCATTAGATCTATTCACATACAGAATATCAAGCCTTTTGCAAATGTATGTAACGAGCTAAAAGCAAAATCTAGATTTTGATCTTTTGAAGGTGTTAAGCTTTATATGACCAATACACAGACCAAGTATGAAGTTCATACCACAAATAGGTTATGTTAATACTTTTGTTCATTTTTTTTGAAATTTGCACCCGGTGGCCTTCATAACTATTATCGGTAGCCTTGTTCTTAGAGAAATAAACCTTTGCTTTTTCATGCCGTGTGTGTAAGGTGTATCGTTCTTGCTGATGTATTGAATCCACTGATATAACAAAGGTACCAGGTTCCATTGACACTATTCTATAATTCGTACCTAAATATTCATGCTGTGTTAAATTTACTTTGGGTGTTTCGGTTATGTCTTACAATGCAAGTGATCTTAAAGATTTTTTAGCAGACCTCAGGGCTTGCTCAGCATCCTTTTTATTGCAAATTTTAATTTTCTAGCTGATGGCTTTTACTTCTTTTTTATTTTATTTTATTTATCTATTTTTTTTTTTGACAATCAATTTGTGGAAATTAATCTTGACAGTTCATCAGTTCTGGCGTTGTTATCGCTAAATTGTGATTTATTTGGGCAAATCGTACTTGGTACTGCAAATGGAATATATGTAATTTGATAAATGCATCGTCATTCAAAATCCAAATCTATACATAAAATGTTAATTTTTGTTCAATTACTATTATCTGAATTTACGTAAATTCTAAAACTGAAGGATTAACTCCATCCATCGTAGTTTGGTCCTTAGCTATATTTGATATTACTATTATCTGAATTTACGTAAATTCTAAAACCGAAGGATTAACTCCATCCATCGTAGTTTGGTCCTAAGCTATATTTGATATTACTGATTGTTTGAATTTCGTTTGATGGATTTCCTTTGTTGTGGTTCTAGTGCTGCTGATGAGGAATAAATTTCCGAAATGGCCATACATCTCATTGAAATTAGTGCAGTTGGAGTTAACATATGTGTTATGGTCTCAGGCCCATTTACTCCATATCCTTTCGTAAAATATAAAATTTAAACTCTACAGTGAGTAAAAGTGTAAACTATTTGTTTGAATGAAAGGGTCATATTCTGCACAAGAAATAATACGGGACTTTCGAGATAAGAACTCTCGTGTAATTGAAGGCGGAAACGATCGCCTCGGATACCAGAAGAAGGAAAACTGGATTTCTACACCTATTGAAATAAATATATACCACATAAAAACAAACTACTGTGGATGAACTTTTATACGAGGACATCAATTTTCGATATTTTCGTAAATATCACCATTTCGTGGGTATTCAAATTCGTGGTTACGAATTTGATCCAGTAAAGCTCTAGGGAAAAACTGCATTTCTTTAGGAACTTTATTTCGTAGTTTAAGTGAACCACGAAATCCACGAAAATTGGACCCCACGAACAATTGTACTTTCACAATATTGATGAAATTGAAGTGCATTTTCAATTTTTTAAATATGAAAATTTTGTAACTAAATTTTAATTGAAAAAAATTAACCTGAGGCGCTACAAATCGATTTAATTTAAATCACTTAGCGCAACAGTGTTCAGTGCAAGGGGTCGTCTTGAACTTACTATGAGGTAGGTCGCCTTGAACTTACTATGAGGTAGGAGTGTTTGCTGAAGGCCTGAAGCCCTCATGGTGATTTCAAGATGAAGAACAACAATAAAAGCGTTGTTCCATTTGCTTAATTTTACCATGTATTTATAGGGATTTTGTCCCATGTACATTTACCCCGTATCCCTTTATTTGCTCATTAACGGTGAAGTTTGTCTCTCGTGCAGTGTGGAGTCCGTAAAAAGATTCCCCGTGCTTGAGATGTAAACTCTCTATTTTGTCAGTTATGGTGTACTTGTTCATATGAGAGTTCCATCAATGAATGCACTATCAATATTCAACATTTGGCTTTGAACGTTTTCTGGACATCTGTTTATACGTTGCCCACAACTCCCGATTTTTCTAGCCAAGTTTTCTTACAATCAATCCGATGAGTGCCCTCTGATCGTTTATATGATGTATTGTCTATTGTTCAATGGATGACAGTGATTGTAAGACTGCTTTGCTCGGTATGTTATGCTTATTGACAACCCCGCATCCATGACACTCAGGATACATGGATGTAGCGTTGTTCATTATTTAGCAAGTGAATTCCGCTCAAACCGGTGCTAGGGACCGTCTTGAACTTACTATGAGTTTGGAGTGTTTGCTCTTTGTTGAAGGCCTCTTTGTGACTTCAAGATGGAGAACAACAATAAAAGCGTTGTTCTATTTGCTTAATTTTATCATGTATTTATAGGGATTTTGTCCCATGTACATTTACCCCATATCCCTTTATTTGTTCATTAATTAGTGAATCCCTCTCAATGTATTGAGGTAGTGAATTTTTGCGTATAAAAATATATCTGTTACCGGAGTGAACACGATACAAAAGTCCCATACCAATAGACTTTAAGATTATTTAAATATTAATACTAGTATGGATTTTTCTGTGAAAGCATATTTCAAATCCTGCTTTTCACTCTCTTATTGACTACACGCGGAGAAAAAACCAATTTGTATGCTTTTATTGTATGTTAGTGTTACAACTATTAATTATGTCTGTGTACTGAATAAATTATTTTTTTCTCAATGATTACTGCATATAACCTAGGACAGTACTGATTATTTAGTTCAGGAAGGTATGTCTAATAACCAGTAAACCAGTGTTGTGTTCCTGTTTTCTTTTATAACTGTTGTAGATTAATGTTTTATTGCTTTGAGATGTGATATATTTAAATAATTTGCTTTTCATTTGTATTGCAAAGAACAAATTTCATTTACATATCTAAAACAGGGTCAACGGTATTTAGGTTTACACTGCAAAATAAAACATTAGAGAATCCTTTTCTTGAAAATTGATTATTCACCTATTCTCAAAATAAAAGAACACAGGGATAAACAAAATTGAAATTTATTTTTTTTACTATCCTGTTCTATTGAAAAGAGCAGCCAAATTCCATCACTAAAATACAAAAATAATAAAAAGAAGATAAAAGGGCCGAAAAACGCAGTCACATGCCACAATGTACCAAGGAACTGCACAAGGAAAAATCACAAATAAAAAAAAAAACCAAAAGACAAACGTTGACATCGATAGGAACTCGGGACAGCCGGACTAGATACAATCACTAGCAAAAGCAAGCATTGGGGTTAAACGGGAAAAAAATAAGACAAAAACGTAAGAACACTGAATTATACATATTCAATCAACGTGATCATAATGAATTAACTATGAATGTAGGTTTCTTTTAAGACTCGATTCATATGGAAAACAAATCTATAATGTTGTTATAAAGACACTGTTTCTGTCATTAAAAATGTTCAAACATTATTTATTACATACTTATCACAGATAATTATGTTCTGTTTTGCATATGTAGTATAGCCGGACGTTAACAGTTAATATCAACATATTCAGTATGATATGGCCATATCAACCCGGGTATATTGTGCTTTTAACTTTATCAGATGTATGTAATGGGGGTAATGACAAACTTACCGAACAGAATCGCGAAGAACCAAAGATCAAGAGGCAAAAAGAGAAAGCAGTTGGAAAACCACCGGGAAAATGTCGACTACAATATGCTTGACATGGTGCAAGCATTTCAAAAAGAAACTGGGATAAAACCGGTTTTATGGCACATAAAATCCCCCTTCCATTGCGGCATTGTCCGGCAGTAACTCGACAGCAATTGCCATTAACTGAAATGCTCATTCAAGTACTAAGTAAATGTGAGGTTGTAAAAGATTTATTGGATGGCTGATTTGTAAATATCATTTTGTAACTCTGGAGACAAAACCAATTGTACATTGTACATATTACTTCTCTAACCCTCAAACAAGACCAAGGTTAAAGTTTGAAAAACATATATTTATCTCTTTGAATACAGATAAAACAACGGCAAATCTGTATCACAAACATCATGGACAAAGACAAAACTTCATAACAGCAGCTTGATATACAAGACAACACATAAAACACTAAGAAATTTTTTAGCAAAGCTCACTAATATATACCTCTGCTCCCCCATTTGATTCCAAATATAAAAAAATAAACAACAAAAAATATCAAGTCAAATCAAATTTTTAAATAGCTAATGCACATTGGCAATATGTACTGAACATTCTGTAAACGTTTCATGTAATATCACAAGTGGTCTAGGAGGAGTTGTCGCCACAAAGTGGGTACCCCTATGACGGACAGAATAACGATTGAACGAACGGACGAACAGACGGACGAACGGACACCACCATGAGAACTATATACCGCCCGCTAAAAAAAAAGGGGGGGGGGTAAAAAACACCCGCAATAAAGATGAAAACTTGACTTTTTCAAATCATCCCGGTTATCATCCTTCGACGTGACCTTATATTTATTGTGCAGTATGCTTGATTTTCGAATTATTAATATATCTGTTACATTTGGAGGTGTTTCTATCAACAGCAAGTTGGCATATCAGTGGGCACCAATTGTGCTCCTCTTCTTAAAGACTTGTTTTTATATTCTTTTGAGACTGAATTTCTTCAGGGGCTCATAAAACATCATAAAATAAAAGATAGTAGATCTTTCAATTTCACCTATAGATATATTGATGATGTTCTTTCCATCAATAACGTATCATCCCATTAATATATCAGTCAGAACTAGAGATAAAGGAAACGAAAGAAACCACTAGATCTACATCTTTTGTACTTGATGAAAATGGTCATCTCAGTACTAAACCTTACGACAAAAGGGACGATTTAAATTTCAAAATTATCAATTTCCCTAACATGAACAGTAATATTCCAGCTTTTCCTGCGTACGGAGTGTATGATTCACAGTTGACTCATAACGCACGAGCTATCACAAATTATACAGACTTTCTCATAGAAATAGCTATATCCGTGTTCGCCTTATTTATCAAGGTTTCAACAAATTCCGTTAAAAAGTTCTGTAATAGATGCCAGTCCCTTGTGGAAAAATTGAATTTCGGTCAGTACTCTGATACAAGATTCTGCTTTTTACTTAGTACTGGAATGATCATATCTTTTAACTGTCTACGACCTTTCAATAACAATTTCCATTGAGTTACTTTCGGACACTACCGCAATAGAAGGGCAGGTTTTAGTACGCCATAAAACCAGTTTAGCCCACCATTTCTTTTGATATGCCTGTATCAAATCAGGACAATTGCGTTCGACAATTTTGCCGGTGGCTTCCTCCTGATTTGTCTTTTCGTCTGATGGACTTTGGGTCTTGACCAATCTGTTCGGTAATTTTGTTATTTTCCCCATTTGAAAACAGATTTTATTTTAGAATATTTTTTTCACAACTTCATTCTTAAACCTGAAACACTTGATGACAATTATTTATTGTATGGTCAGATTTTTAGTTCAGGACTTTGTACTGTCTCCTGCACATTGAACAGAAGGTATTGTGTTGGCTGACCATGAAGATGCAGATAATTTTACTTATTCTCTCATTTGTGACATTAGCTGGTATGTCTATTATTTGTATTCAACAAATTGTGTTTCGTTTATGTCTAATTTTGATTTTTTTTGTTTTTTGTTTTTTTGTTTTGTTTTTTGTTTTTGTTTTCTGTCTTATCTACACCACTTATGCATTTTGTTCCTTATACTAAGTATTTATATATTTTACCATCAATGTCATTTTCCTTTTCTTTTCATAAATTAAAGTAGAAACTTTTTTCTCAATAGACAATTAGGATTTCAAATCACAACACATTTTCGCACCCTCTGTTGCCATATCGACCATGAATTCCTCGGGCCTATTTTCCGTTTCCGTTTTCAACTTCCGTTCTAAGAAGTGTAAAACGCGTGTAACGTGAGCTTGACGTTGCGACGTCTCACAGGACCTGCTGCCAGGTGATTTATCATTTGATGGGCATTTTCGTTTTCGATTAATTCAGGGTCTTTCGTTTGTTCTTCTTTTCACATAACAGTGAATTGCCAGGGCAAAAATTGAGATCTACGGTCTAACTGCGCTAAGTCATTTTCAAAGTTCATTTTGGATTGAATGGGACATTGATTTCCACTTTTTAGATGGCAAATTATTAACCCAATTTTTGAAATCAAACAATTGAAAACATCGATCAGATAATGGCGAACTCGATCATAGGGCAAAAAACTACCATTCCGGATTTTCATCGTATCCGTTTTGGAATTGATTTAAGAATGGTATAAACAAATGCGTTTTGGCGTTTACTACAACAATACACTAAAATAAAAACTTTAAAATGCGAAATACAAAAATATTTACAAAATAAAGTGTGTATCGGTTTTATTGTTGAGTAGTAAATATTACAAAAAGGGATAACAGTAAACTTAAACTTTCAAGGTCATTATCTTTTATCCTTGGTTTGGCGGGAAATGTTAATGAATTGAAATGTTACCATGAAATAAGAACTTGTAGTCTTAATGCAAACAGGTCGACGCAGACGAGACAATTGATAATAAAGACTTTCTTGGAGTTAACATATGTCTTATGGTCTCATGTTCATTTACTCCATATCCTTTCGTAAAATATTTCTACAATTTTCAGATAAACTACCAAAGTTTATATTTTTCTCGAACTTAGGTAATGGCTAACACTTTCTATATTTATATCAAAACTATAATTATCTTACTTTATGTCCAGGTCCCGATTAAAATGCACCATTTCAATCAAGACTGAAAACATTTCTTTCTTAATATTGAATCAATGCATTCAAAGTTGGTTTTTGAAACATGAAAACCTATATTTTAATTAATATTTCATTTCAGTTTGCTTGATGCAAAACAATTTTTAAAAAAATAAAATAAAACAAAATAAAAACAAGTAAACAAAATGCAATGTACAAAAATAGATTTTATTTTCAAAAAATGTTACGATTGCAAAAATGATTTTTTTTGGTTTTTAAATGGAATAACAGTTTCAGTTTGAGAAGAAATCTTTAAATGCGTACGCCCCAGATTCTGTATTGCTACGTTATAAACAACAGGCAACAATCAAGGAAATACGCAACACCCTTTTGATTTTCAAGAAAATATATTATGAAATTTAAAATAAAAATCTGGCATGCTAATGTTGACGAAAAGAAACAAGTAAGCCAGGTTCAACCGGATTTAACGACGGAGGTTTGGAATTAGTGCACGTTGTTAATATTGAAGTCTATAACATACAACTGAGTTTTGATAGGTGCTGCTCCAAAGAGGTATAAACCAATACACCCTTACATGGATCTTCTTGACAAGAATGGAAATCTGGTAAGTATATCAAAGTAAGATTGAGATGTAGACTTCTGGTATATTATTGGGTGTGGTTTGTTTCCATTGATTTATTCATTTTTTTACCCTTTTTGGGACCATTTAGGGCTTCCTGTATGGTGCGAGGTTCCCCACTGTGTTGAAGACCGTGCGGTGACCCCTAGATGCTTTGTTTTGGGTCGTTTTAACATGGAGATGGGATGTTGTCCCCTTGACATTTACCCCATTTCTTTTCTTTTTCATATGTAATAGCTTCGATATTTAAGCAGCATACACCATAAGAATACTTTGGAATTGCATTCCTCAATAGGTGTGCAATCCATCGCATCCAATCAATACTTTTCGGACAAAAGCTTTTGCAAAACGTAGTACAAGTCCAATATTTTACGAAAGGATGTATCAGTCGTTCTCTACATATTGTATTAATTTTATGATGGAAGAACTGTTTAAAAAATTGTTGACATGCCGGGAGTGTTTAATCATGTTTAAATTGCATCACTGTGTTCAAAATGCCTGAAAAGAGTCCCAGCAACGTATTCGATCTATTATGTATTAATTAATTGTATCTGACCTTGCAGTCTCTCCAAATTGAGATAATGCTTCATTAAGGCGTTGTGTTTGTTAAATATCATTTTAGTTTAACCAAGCGCGTACTGTCAAAAATTTCTTAAATGAAAGTATTATGTTTGAGTTTCATTGTTTAAACCAATATATTTCATAAATCTGTTGAGGATAAAGAAATAGGCAGTAGAATTGTTGGTGGGAGTACTGCTAAGATACCTGATTTTCCATGGCAAGTGTCTCTCCGCCAGAATGGATCACATATTTGTGGAGCCGTTATTTTAAATGCATCGTATGTTTTGACAGCAGCTCACTGCGTCCAGTAAGTATTTTAAAAACGTCTTCTGCATACATAATTTACTGATAGAACACTATCATTTTTTTATATTATTCTACTCTTCTTTGATTGATACTCAGAAATACAATCAATAACTGTTTAATGAAAAAATTAAGTAATACAAAAACGTATTCTCTCAAATGTTGATTTCAGAAAGCAATTTTTTACATGTAAATAAATTGAAGGTACAACATAAAATGTTTCTTAAGGGCAAACATTTGCATTAAATTATGAGCCAGGTCCTCTCTTCATATCTCATGCGTTCGAGTAATATCGCGGGACCTTATCTCTTCACTCTAAACATTGTTTAAATATTTCTGCAAGTGAAAGGATTTTCTGAAAAATCTATATTTTTAATATTAATGTTGCCTATTTCAATAGTTGTTGGTATAGGAATTGTTATGAAGATTTTGGTCATGAGTTTCTATAATTTGTCTGTAATAATATTTCGGTTAATATATTTCTCTTAGCATTAGTAAAGTTTGAACCGGTTCTGACCCGTTAGATAAATTTTCATATTCAACGTTTCATGCTTTTTCCCACAAAATCTATTTTGAAAAAATCTCTGTGTTTATCATTAGAGAACAAGAAGTGTTTGTGAAACACTATGCCCCTGTTAGCAGCCATGTCTTCAGTACAAAATAAATGCGAAAATTGCTATCACTAGAAATTAAGGTTAAGTAGACATTTGAACTAAGCTCCATTAGATCTATTCACATATATAATATGAAGCCTCTAGCAATTGTAATTAATGAGGTACAGGAAAATCTATATTTTGACTTTTGAACATCTGTGACCTTGACGTTTGTGACCTTGACCTTTGACCTGACCTAAGTGAAATTTGCATAATGCGGTTTAGTTTCATACAACCAATAAACAGATCTATTTATATATGGAATATCAAGCCTCTAGAAATTGTAATTAACGAGCTATAGCAAAATCTAGATTTTGACCTTTTGATCTCTGTGACCTTTACCTTTGACCTGACCTCAGTGAAATTTGCATAATGCTGTTCAGTTTTATATGACCAATATACAGGCCAAATATGAAGGTCATATCACATCTGGTTGAAAAGATATAGGCAATGTTTAAGTTTTTGTTTTAGTTTTCAAATTTGCACTCGGTGACCTTGACCTTTGACCTGACCCAATTTTTTTTTGCTGGATTTATATTAAGGTTTGTTAGATCTATTCACATACAGAATATCAAGTCTCTAGGAATGGTAACTAACAAGCAATAGCAAAATCTAGATTTTGACCTTTTTGCCTCTGTGACCTTGCCCTATGACCTGACCTTAGTGACATTTGCATAATGGTGTTCAGCTTTACATGAACAATACACACATCAAATATGAAGTTCCTATCACATCTGGTTTAAAAGTTATAAGCCAGGTTAAAGTTGCGGACAGACAGACAGACAGACAGACAGACATCCAGACACAAATAGACAGACAGACAGGGTAAAATCAATTTGCCCCCGATCTAATGATGCGGGGGCATAAAAACATTACATTACTTTATCCAGATTATTAGAATATAGTTAATTAAACTTAAAAATTTAAAATGCTCGTCAAGCCTCACAATTAAAATTTCAAAATTTAACTATCTCTTGTGAATAAAGTATGGTAATGAACGTGACCTTGTGGTGTCATGTATGTTTTTCAAACTTTCACCTTGTTTGAGGGTCAGAGAAGTAACATGCACCATTTATTGGTTTTGTCTAAGGGTTAGAAAATTGCATTTATCAATCAGTCACCCTTAAGATCTTTTACAACATTACTTTTTACTTAGTGCTGGGATAAACATTTCACTGACTTATGACCTATCAAAGCAGTTGCTGTTGAGTTAATTCTAGACAGGGTCGCAATTTTGCCGGTTGTTTCCACCTGATTTGCCTTCTCGTCTCATTGACTTCGGCTCTCGACCACTCTGTTCGGTAATTTTGTTATTTTGTTATAACCCCAATACTATATATATTCATTTCAGAGACAGTGGTTATTCCATTCGTGCTGGGTCATCTTCAAGACAATCGGATGGAGTGATTAGAACTGTAAACGGAATCTACATTGTATGTTAATATTATTTTAAATTCTATGTTTAAATAAAGATCGAACAGCAATCGTTTCCGGAAACTGCACCGGATACTAACTGCTAAATAATATTAACATCATACATGAATTGTGTTTTGGTGGAATCAGTAGAAAACACCAATGTTTCAATCAAATCTATCTTAACATACAAGTATTACACGTACTAATGAAATCTAAACTCTGATAATATGCTTTAAATACCATACCCCGAGAAAATCTGAATTGTTTAATCCAGATGATTACAAAAACTAACAGAAATCAAACCGACGACGAGATTAACGGCCTTTTAGCATACATGAACTTCTTCATTAAAGTTCGAAGATCCAAGTTGGATCCGAGCTAGGTTATAGATCCCTTGAAACCTTTACAATTGCGGGGCACTTACCTTAAATTTAGTGTCTTAATCTCTCCATCAACCTGTTCTTAGTGCAAAATCTGCCCATATTACTGCAAGTGTTGTTTAGGTTTAATGTACTTTAAAGGTAATTGTTTTAGGAATTTGGTAAATTTGTACAAAAGCAGAAAATGTGGATATAAGACAAATTTATTTATCTTTGTGTGACATGATGTTCTAATTACATTGAGTGGGATGTATTACACTTTCCTTTTCAGAGTTGTGGGAATATAAGTAAAATATGTTAAATAAGACTAAATAAGATTTATCGAAGTATTCTATGTTCCAGACAGTCACAAAATAACGATTAAACGCCTCACATATGACGGGTGTCGTTAACGGGGTATGAGCTGCTAACCCTTAAAAAGAATCTGTTGTTACTCTCGGTTTTCATTGGATTTTACACTATAAGTGACTTCGTCGTCCGTGCGAGACCTCCAAAGAAGGTTAAAGTGGTAAATATCTCTCAATCAATTAGTGTCTCAGTTCTAAATGTGTTCTTACTTCCGTGACTTTTGGCTTTCTAATGAACTTGTTTTTTCTTCTTCGTTTTCCCGGCACCTGAATCGGTTTTCTGGGGCTTAGACTACAGAGCTGACGGGGCGCGTCACAAGGTGGTTGATAGCCCTGTCTTTGTGGAGTAGTCAGGTCGGAAAGTCTGACCGCGAACCATCGTAGCAAAACTGTGTGGAGGAACGCCACGCTCCATGCAATATAAAGACCTCTCCTATATTTCTCTAAAGAGAGCAGAGGCATTGGGTGTAGTATAGAAGGCTTAATTTCCTGCCCTTACCCATGTCTCCCCTGTTCAACTGTCCCTTTCTCCTTTATTTCTTTCTTCTATTACTTACTTTTTTTTAATTGGTTAACTTGTTCTCGTCCTGATATAGCTGAATGGAGTATTGCTCATTGGGCGTTAAACTCTAAATAAAGTTAATCAATCATTCAATCTTTTCGTTTTGTAATGTATCGGGATTTTTGCAATAATCACATACATTGTTCATTCGGTATTCATCTGCTGATGTTTTGCTAAATAAAGTCGGCACTGCAGTGGAGTGCAGACATAACCTCTCATAAAGTAACTTGGAGCAGTCATAAAAACTCCTCCTAGTTAACTTAGAACAAGTATCAATGCTGCTCTAGAACTGCTCTAGGTCTGCTCCTAGAATCCTGGTCATAGCTGGAATCCTGACCGTTCTGGTCAGAACCATGACTGCTCTATCCTGTTTTACCCGTGGCCGTTCTGCCCAAGTCTGTTATCGCCATGACCATTCTACTAATAAAAGTCTGTTCTGACCGTGATTGCTCTCAGCTGACCTGTTGTAGCTATGACCGCTCTCATAACAGCCCTGGCAAATATTCATAACGTGCCCAATATACACGTGTTTAATGAATTTCAAATTTAGTTATAGCATAAAAACAAAATTAAATTGAAAAAAGAATTAAAAATAGAATTATGAAATAAATTATTTGGATATAAAATTGCATATTGCCAACAAGACTTTTTATTTGGGGATACTTATTTTGAAACTTTTTATTTCACTAAAGGCCCCACGTGAGGCATAATAGTACAATATTACAGTCACATGTAAAATATGGAACAAACATATATACATATAAAAATTAGTATATGCAGATGGAAGTAGAATATTGCAAATTACTAATTATTACATAGAGATATAGCAATTTTACAAAATTACCTGTGTTTATCCAGGTAAAAAATTAAGAGTTATTCCCCTATTCAAGACATATCCAGTACACTAAATCGAAATATTTTTCCGTTAATTTAATTATGAAATAAATAAATCGTGAATTATGTTATAGGAAAACTGTCAATCCTTATTAGATTACGTTTACTGTATTTAAAAAACAAATAATTATTTAAAACATCGTAAAATAAGAGAGTAATTAATGTTTTTTTTTTCATATAAACGATTTCGGGCTCGAGAAACATAAAATTCTGACACATCCAATTTCATATCCAGTTTAAATTCTAGGACTAAAACGGCCGTCACCAGAGCAGATTTGGCAAAAACGGTCTTAACCCGAACAGACTTGACAAGAAAAGTCATGGCAATAACAGACTTAGATAGAACGGTAATGGCCAGAACAGACTTAAGTAGAACAGTCATTGAAAGAGCAGACTTAGGTAGAACGGTCATGACTAGAACAGACATGATTCTAGGACCAGAGCAGACAGGATTCGGGGACTCCTCTAAGTCTGCTCCAAGTTAACTTCAAGCGAGAAGTTATGTCTGCACCCCACTGTATTTTCTGTAATTCAATTAAACAAAAACTTATAATTAAGAAAGATTCATATGATATGATTTACCATATTGATATTGCAACAGACATCAAATCGAAGATAGGAACATGTTAAGCTTGGTTGTTATAATGAAACAACCCAATGCTTGAGCATTGTGACATGAGGCTGAATTCACCGAAGGGCTTCTTCAAAATAAAGATAAAAAAACTGGTCCAATCCTTCAGTTTGAGCTTCCGTTATATAAACCCTCGCTTTGGTGATTTTCTTCATCTAATATATCCAAAAGAGCTCGAAACTAAGGATACCACAGACACTTCCACATCAGCCTCGTTTCTTGACCTTCATCTTGAAATTGACAACAGAGGTAGACTTCAAACTAAGGTGTACGACAAACGCGATTACTTCACCTTTCCAATAGTAAACTTCCCTTTTCTTTGTATCAACATCCCAACAGCGCCGGCATATGGAGTTTTCATCTCCCAGCTCATTCGCTACTCAAGAGCCTGTGTTCGATACAGTGACTTCCTTGATAGAGTCCGGTTGCCCATAAATAGGCTACTTCAACAAAGGTATGTTAACCAAAACTTGAAGTCATCCCTCCAGAAGTTTGAGGTCGACATTACCATCTTGTGGACCGCTATGGGATATCTGTTTCCCAGATGACAACAGATCTTCCCCTTTAAAGCTTAATTGTTGTTTCCTCTACCGGATTTGACTTAACTACCGGAGTTGACATGTTTAACACGGCGGGTGTCTTATAAGAAGCAGGAGATGCTTACTCTACCGGTGCACCTGATCTCACCCATGGTTTTTTTATTGGGTCCGTGTTGTTCATCTTTGTGTGTGTATGTCTTCATTTTTCTTTTCTTGGCCGTCCTCATGTTGTGTCTCTGTTTCTTTTTTGTTTCAGATGTTGCCATTGTCCTTGGATTAGTCGTTTTGGATTGACGGTTCGGTTCTCACTTACTTTTAAAATTTTTAGTCATTGTAATTGTTTGAAGTTTTCCTTTATTTTTAAACTTGTGAGATACTGTAAAATTTCAATATTGAACCATTTAGTAATTGTGAACATAGAGTTTCGGAGTGTTTTACCTAGTATCCCTTAAAAAGTAGTTTTCTGACATGCTAATGAAGTCTTGGTGTGTAGAAAACATGGCTTATAAATAATACTTTGGCATGCTGACCGGCTTATAATTCTTTAGAAAACACGGCAGTACAACTAGATAATTGAAAACCGATGGCCTTCTAATTAAAAAACCGAAACAAAAACAAAAACAAAAAAAAAACAAAAAAAACAAAAACAAACAAACAAACAAACAAAACAAAAAAAAACGAACAAAACAAAACAAAAAACCAAACAAAAATAAAATGAAAAAAAAAACACACACACAGATGTCAGTTCGAACAAATTACGCAGTAGTACACAATGTATAATCATGACTTATTTTGAGGTTGTCAAAGAATCATATTCTTGTAATGTTGTAATGAATTCTGGTATATCGTATCAGACGGGTTTCTGATGTATCGATAATGCTGTACAGAGTTTAAAAAAAATTCAAACTCATCAATCAATCACAAATGTATTACCCTTACAAATGGTTTATTTCTTTAGCACCCAGATTATAACGATGGAGATGGTACATTTCCAAATGATATTGCAGTTCTAAGATTGCAATCACCTCTTGATTTAGACAATTCCGATATAAGTAAAATTCGCCTGGCGGCATCCTCATTGGAACCGGAAGTTGATACTGATTGTGTCATTACTGGATGGGGTAGAACAAACAGCACAGGTTAGTACGCTAAGTTTGTTCTGTTTTCTGGATTCAAGCCTTTTTTGGTAAGGGTCCTGTCACACTACAACGTTCGTGAGCGTCGCATACAAGCATACAGCGTATGATAACGTTACAAAGGCGTTTTACTAGCGTACTTGACGTATACCGAACGCATCCATCACGGTCTTCTAGCTTTCATACAGCGTCTGTATAGCGTTTAGTCGATCTTTGTAAGATCAGCTTGAATTTCTTCATCTCAATGTCATTTGCAAATGTCGAAATGGATAGAAATGCCACCGAAAAATACGACAGATTTGCAGGAGGAATAGGTCCCTCAAAAACGAAAAACATTTTTTTTTTCAAAACAATATATCAGTATGATACTAAAATAAATCGGCTATTTACATTACTTTTGAATTTTTTCTTGCTCTTTAAGTATTATTTCTATAATAAAGCAACGGCTTATACGTTACTCCTTCGTTACAAGGACACCTGGTTTGCGTTAATAACTTCCGAGAAACTACTACATATCGCACACATTGCGTGTATAACGCACCTCTAACGTTCGTCTAACGTCTACATAATGAATCAACAACACATTGGCAAAAGTCGTGAAATTTTGAGCATGTTCAAAACTTTTAGGCCCATCCCAATGTTCAACAACTCACGCAAACGTGTGTCGACATGTTTGTAACGTGTTACGAACATGGCTCTAACTTATACAAAGCACAACAGCATGTACGAAAATATCTTCACACGCTGGGCACACGTTGGTGTTGTGCGTTATAGTGTGACAGGGCCATAAGGGATATGTTAAATATTGATAAAAGTGCTACAGCATATAGGATCTGCAACATTGTCAATGGCGGTTCTATAAAAGGGACGATAAATATGATATAAGAAAATCCATTAAGTTTAAACCAACAAAAATATGCATGAGCATACTAAATTTTAAATTTCAACACATTTTCTAGTTTTCTGGAACATCTTAATATAACATGCAAAAGTAAGTGTAATACATTTGGAATTTAATTTAAACAAAATTGAAGAGTTTGTTTTGAATTTGAATATTAGTCTATCCCCGAGTCGCAGCATAATTTCATTTTCTATTTTGATATTACATGATACAAATGAGAAATTTAAGGCTTTTGAAATGTTACTTTTACAATTTTTGGAAATTTCCAGAGAGAAACAAAAGATACTATTTTGTGTCCTTTTTCACACATGTCTGCAATATCTTAAGAACATTCTAAACACTTAGAAATTTTAGAAAATACATCAGCAAAGGAATACCGATGCAAAAAGGGAACAGGAATTGCGACGGTATTACAAATAGCTAAACTAAAATTAGCAAGAACGCCACAAACTTATGGGAGTACGAGCCTCAGATTTTCAGAAGTATTCGATATCCTCGGGTTTTATCCATTCAGACAGTGTTTAATTTTTTTGCACATGAATCATATTTTCTTGGTCATAGGTCGCTTTAAAATGAATAGTAGAGACAGTGTATAAAATCTAATCAACTTCCAATTATATTTTCATATATTTAAATGCATATAAACATCTTATGCAAATTAAAGGAAAATTCTAGAGAGAACTGTTTCCCGCCAAAAATTTGACGTCTTATATCTAAAATCTTCCTTCATGGATTTTCAACATTTTTGATCAAATTATTCCATTAGCAGTGCTCTACCAAACAAAAGGTCAGAATTTTAATTCTAATTACGAAATTTCTGACACTCGTACTCCCTTTAAGCACTAGCAGTGCAAAGCACTACAAAAACTGGAGGTATCATCGGGTGCTCCGGAACAGTAAAGATCATCTGACTTACGCATGACACACCTCACACTGAAATGAAACGTCTAGTTTTGACATAGTCGATGTTTGTAATTCTAGTAATGAACTTTGGGTCTACCATAAGATGTCTCTTCTCATATGTTAAATAGAAACATTGTTACGTTCTGTCAAATTACGGTTGTGATAGTTGACCATCTGACAAAATCGCTCTTCCAACTACAGGTTCGATAATAGTGAATGAGTTGTGAATGTAGACCTCAATTTGACACATTCCCCGTTTCCCCTCTTTTTCCTACTCAATGCCGGGAATGTGGGAATATTTCTGCTCAAAAACGGCAAGTTTAACATTGGAAAATCGAATTCATCACGCCTTTCGAGAGAGTTTAGTTTTCAGACACCCGGAGGATATATAACTCCATGTATGATGATTACAATTTCGGAAAATTTTCTGATATTCGAATGAGTTTGCTTTACAAATACTGCCCAAACATATCTTTCCAGCGTCTTTGAATATATATAATTAATCATTGACGACTTTTGTGTGGCACAACAGAATGGTTCAATCATCATGAATATTTGATCCAAATAGGGAAAAATATTACAGAATTTCTTTTGCAATGGGACATATATTACAGTATTTGTTCTTAAAGGAAAACATTGTATAATGTAAGGGACCGACCATTTGACATGACGGGGGGGGGGGGGGGGGGAGTAATTTTTTTTCTAAAAAAATATTTTGGAGCTGATTTTATGTGAAAAAAATATTTTGTCTGCCAACATGACGGAGAAAAAAATTTTCTGAAGGAGGCTTTCTGCCCAAAAAAATTAATGTTAATTTTGAAGAAAAAAAAAATTTGTTGATACACGTGAAAAAAAAATAAATTTTCTGTCCTGAAAAAAACCATACTCCTCCCTTTTCAGGTTAAATGGTCCTTCCCTAAGTGACAACCGAACGTCAATCTATAAGCAAAAATCCGAGGATATATTCACACATTTACTTGCTGGAATTTCGTTTTGCATGTCTTACAGTAGCATTTGAAAATGAGTGTGAAAATAATAATTGGTTGAGAATATCCAATTCTTACATTATATTGATTATTTTTATGTAATAGTCTGATTAAATATCATACATTTAGATGTTCCTAAATTTGTTACAAATAAAAATTTCGGTTTTTTGTTGTTCAACAGCAGCTGCATGTTTGCTGTGCATATGTTCGCTTTTAACATGTTGACATCTTCATATGACTTAATAAAAAAAATCTAAAAGATTCATTAATTATAAATATAACTTTTTACATAGGAAAGACACATGTCTAAAACAGCATGGATGTCGATTATAAATACAACACAATTTATAATTTACCTTATGCATGTTATGTGCTGTGTTTGAAATTATTTCAGCAAGTTTACCAACTACACTACAAAAAGTAACTATGGAAATTATATCCAACACAGCTTGTCAAAGGAAACTGGATAATGTTGATGGAGCAGAAATCATATCTTCTCACATATGTATTGACCATGAAGACAAATTATCGTCGTGTAGCGTAAGTATTTAGATCCTTTTGGTTATTTGTTCTCTATCAGCTTTTACACGCTTTTCGATTAATGGACTTTTAAATGTTTTTGTTTGATCTGCACTGATGAGACTTATGTTGTCGAAATGCGCATATGCAGAAAAATTAGCAGTAAGTTCGGTATTTTGTTATTTACAATAATGCATTTTTTTTTAAAAGATGCATTGGTGTTCCATGGAACTCTAGTGTCGCCTGCACTATAGGCCTTTTCAAAGAATCATTTGGTCCGTTGTTTTGTTTCGGCATTTAAATACAATGGAACAGTTCCGGTTATCAACACGGTATTCATCCTAAACACAGTTCATAACACTGTTCATGTTAGATTACTAGGTTAATATGAAAAAGAAAGGAAATTGGGTAAATGTCAATGAGACAACATCCCATATCCAGGTTAAAACGACCCAAAACAATGTTTACTGTGACACTGCACTAATTTTGTCAGAATTAAAATTTATTCATGGTTTAAGATGTGTATTGTTAGCGTGATAACCGGGAGCGAAGAGTGTTTGTATCTCCATTTGATGGGAGAGTTTCAACCCAGGAAGAGATAACAACACTTTATTGAAAAGGCTATACATTGAAAAGAACCCCCGTGTTTGAGAAATTCAAAGTATAATATAAAATGAGAAAGTCCAAAGATTGCTAAAAATCTGAAAAAGTGAAAATTAAAGAAAAAATGCATGGTTCACATCTACAATATATACTGAAGCATGTTTGGTTGGAAAGTATCAAGTTGTTCAGTAGGAGTTTTAGATAATGGAAGCAAACCCCAAGACTCCAATAAGCTAAAATGACTAAGTCCAAAAATAGCTAGACAATCTGAAGAAATCAAAAAATAAAGAAGTGAAATACACGCTGCACATCTATAATATATGTTGAAGCATTTCTACAAGTTTTGTTGGAAAGTACCAAGCAGTTTAAGAGAACTTGGGGATAATGGATGTAAATCTTTAGACCCCAATAAGCTAAAATAACAAAGTCAAAAGATAGATAGAAAATCTGAAGAAATCAAATCTAAAGAAAAAACAATATGCATGGTGTACATTTACAATTCATACTACAACATTTCTACATGTAGTTTTTTAACAGTGATTTTTTAACAGAGCAAAAACACTGTCCAAAAAGTTGCTTAGTCAGGAATTTTTTTCAGCCTATGTCAATTTTATGTCAATTTTATCCCTCAAGAAATTCTATGGCCGTCACCATAACATCATTGAAAGATATGACGTGCAAGTGTCCCTAATGACAGCTGACATTTTCATTTAGATTCACGTCTTCCTGATGTCACTCTCAGTTTCATGGGAGCTCAAACTGTGAGTGCCTTGGTTTTGAATATTGGGTGGGTTTTTTTTTCATTTCTGTGCTTTGTAGCTGTCTAACGTCATTGTTTTTGTGTTCTTTTTTGCCATATCTTTGGACTACGATTTTTGTAAATACCACTCCTTTGTACCTTTGGTATTCTACTACTGTTGTTTCTGCAAGTATGGCTGAAAAGAAGCGACACTTTTTGTTAGGAGTTGCTGATAATTGAACACACATAAGATTCCAATAGGCTGAAATGACAAAAGTACAATGATGGCGTAAAATTTGGAAAAAATTGAAAAAATGTTTGTTGCATATCTACAACATATTTTGAAAAATTCGTGCAAATTTGGTTGAAAGTAGCAAGTCATTTAGGAGAAGTTTCGGATGATGCTGTTAATTTTGAGCCAAAAAGACAAAAAGGAGGACAGACATTCGGACGGACGGACAGACGGACGCACGCAAGACAACGGATAGTGGTCCCCATGTGTCGACTCTGTACTAGGTGCAGACGACACAAAAATAACAAATCAATAGCAAAAACTGTCCAGCCCTATAGTAAAACGTGATTCATAAAAAATGATTTGGAGTAAATGCACATGAGACAAAATCTCTTCAAGTACATGGTGAAACAAGCAATGGGGCAAAGCTGTATTTGACTAGGAGGCCTACAACAATGAGCTTTGCTCATATCTTCCAGTTAGTTCAATACAGCCAAGGCGGGATTAATTGCTAGATGTTGGACAACACTACATCAATTTTATTACTGGTCATGTATGTGGGGTCGTCAACAAACATAATTGGTAAAGAGTACTCCTTTTTGACTACTTTTGTATTATGACGTTCCATATTGTTTGATTCTAATGCCTGGCGAGAGGTTATTCCTTGAAACAGGTGCAGAGCAGAACGAAATTTACCGTTAATTATGCAACTAAGGTATTGATTGTATTTTTAAAATAGCAAAGTGCCCTTACAATCACTGCTATCTGTTGCTAGACTAATGCAGTTGTGTGGGAAGCTAGTGTACAATAAAAATATACTGATATATACAAACAAATACAGAATACTCACCGAGTCGATTGTAATAAAAGCTTCTCATAATTAAATAATAAGAGGTTGGAACTATAAATAGGTGGTCAGAATATAATTTTAAATTATGAAAAATAATAAAATGCCAGAATAGTTATTGTTGAAAGAGCACTAGTTTTCAACATGCAATTTTATTCATTTCACTACATCTAAAAAAGAATCTGGCATAATACATTAGCCGAAACATACTTATTCACTATTATCAAATTAGCTATTTTAAAGTTGTCTATCTGTGAACGTTTGAGCTTAAAGTACATGTAATAAATAAAGCTTTTGAGCAAAACAGATAAGTAATGTAGATATACAATATAGTGAAACTGCAACGAATACACTAGATGTTTGAAATATTAAACATTCTTTTGTGATTTAAATCTTTTTGCCAGGGAGACAGCGGTGGACCAATGACATGCTATGATAGTTCTGGCACAGCCTTCGTAGCAGGAGTCACTTCTTGGGGTGTCAGTGGATGTCCTGGTACCTTTCCAAGTGTATATACACGTATATCGTCTTTCAAATCCTGGATTAAAACTAATTCACTTAATATGTAAATTTCAAAGGTTTGAAGTTAAAGTAAATTGCTTTTATCATGTTGAATTTCTTTGATAGTTTGAATTGTAATTTGACATGATTCCTGTAGTTCCCCTCTTTTCGTTACGGGTAGTCTTTTTTTCAAATGATAAAGATTTATTGATTAATTAGAGTTTTAAGTCTAATGAGCTAAGAGCCGACCATGTTCATCAGAACGAAAATAAGTTAATAAAAAAAATAAAAGAAAAAAGGGTTGAATAGACAACAAGTTTTTATTGCCATTTGACAGAAATGGTTAGGTGTAGTAAAAGTACCCTTCTATAATATTTTACGCAAGGATATGAAGTAAATAAACATAAAACAATTTAAAGTCACAATATGCTGCTTCTTTCTTAAACGTATGAAAGGACAGCATTGTCTTCTACTGTTCGTTTCAATGATTTCTGTATTATGAAAAAAGAAACCCAGAGGAACTTGGTATTCCCCTATGCACCCTCTCTGAAAACACCAGGTAGCTCTGTAGACGGAGCGCTGAAACTGGGTACGGTGAAGGGTGCTTATATCATAGTTTTATTATGTGGTTCTTATATCACATGTAAGCGGTATAAAGAAACAAATTGATATGAATTTATTTAAAATTGTGACAATTGAATTCTTATCTACCTTTTAAAACGACGAAATACTAAAATTTCAGTAATTAAGTTTGGAGCATCAGCCTAATTTGGCATTGATTTTAGGTCCTCCAGGTTATTTGGTCTGTGGCCTTCCCCATGCGTATCTCAACCAGAGAACTTTAGCAAAAGTCTTATCAGGACCCTTTTAAGACCTTGAGATGAAATTATTAAAGAATTCTCTCAACTCGCGACCAGCAATATCTAATATATATTTTAATTCACAACAGAAGAAATAAATCTGACTACGTTCAGCATTTATTACATTTTTTTCTTTCAATTTTTTATTCAAATAATCGCCACCAGTACACATAACTACAAACAAGCCGAATTTAGTTTTACTTGCTTAGATGGTTCGATCAAAACGTTTTTGAATTCAATAAAGTTGACAGACAAAAACTATTGTGCAGTCATAAAATAATTAAAATATGATTTTTCATTTTGCAAAACTTTCAGAAATAGACACAAACCTCACGAAGTATTGTAGAGAAATTGGAAATAAAATCTGAATTTTAAAAGCTGGTATTTTGTAGAATATCACCCCCCTCGGTAGATAAAGAATTTTGGGGCTCGTTTGCTAGCACCTACTTGCCTCTGCAATTCAAATTCTGGCTCACACCATGGCTGTAAGTACGTACGTGTCAGGCCAGATTTTGATGTTTGATCTAGCAATTTTTTCAATGAATTCTTCACTTAGAATACATCGGCAAACGAATACCGAAGCAAGAATGAGGAAAGGGGAAATTCTAAAATCATTAATCCAAAATCACGGCAATTCACAGCAACACGAATTGGGACAGTATGACAAAGACAATACAAATTAACAAAAATGAACAAGAACGCCACAAAACTAAAGCACTAGCGAATGAACCCCTTTAAAAACTGAGGTGTCATCAGGTACTCCGGAAGGGTAAAAATGTTCTGCTCCACGCATGGCACTCGTCACACAGTCAGCTGTAAAACCTTGTTGAAAGATCTGTTGGGTGACTGGTTGGTTTATGTCATTTTCTAACCCATAGACAAAACCAATTAAAATCCATGGCACTTGTTACTTCTTTAACCCCCAAACAGTACCAAGGTAAAAGTTTGAAAAGCTTCTGTGAACATATCAAGTATTTAGACAATAACAAGGACAAGGCGGTACCACAAACATTTCCAACGAAGACAAAACTAAAAGATAACAGTGTGATATACAAGACAACACAAAAAACTAAAGCACTGACAGTGTGAACTCCCACATAAAACCGGGAGCATCATCAGGTAATCGGAAGGGTTAGCATGATCTGCTCCACGCGTGGCACCCGTCACACTGCCAGTGAAAAGTCCAGTTTTGTCACAGTTGGTGTTAGTCAGTCCGGTAAAAATCTCTGGATCTACCCAAAGATATCTGTTCTCATCTGTGAAAGAGAAACATTGTAATGGTCTGTTAAATCGTGGTGACGACCTTAAAACTTCTGTGTTGCAGCATTGACTGAACATACTCTTGATGTACAAGTTTTTGAGACAGTAATTTTGCTCCGTTGACAAAATCGCTGTACAAACTACAGGCACGGCAATAGCGAATGAGTTGTAAAATGTACACGCCATATGCCGGAGAAGCAGGAATATTACTGCTCAAAAACGGGAAGTTCACTATTGGAAAGTCTAAATCATCCCGCTTGTCGTAAAGTTTTGTTTTCAGACGTACAGAGTTGTCGGTGTAGAGGTATAGGTCGAGGTATGATGCTGTTGATGGTGCATCAGTGGTGTCTTTAATTTCGAGTCATTTGGGTATATAAGATGAAAGTTATCCTTAAATTGAGGATTGTCCAATGAAAGAACATCATCTATATAACGGAAACTGAAAATAAAGGATTTGGCAAGTTTATTGTCTTTTTTTCTGAAATAGCCCGTGTATGAACCTAGCTTCATACGAATAAAGAAACAAATATGCTAAAAGTGGCACACAATTAGTCCCCACAGGTATCCCTATTGTCTGATGGAAAACTTGTCCTCCAAATCCTACAAATATGTTATCAATCAAGAATTCCAGCATTGCAATGACATCCTCCTCTGTATACTTTTTGGGTGAATCAGTGTGATGTTAAACAAAAATATCATAAGGCGACCAAAATGGGAGACGACACATTCCCACTAAATATATACCAAATTTGAAATAAATCGGCCCAGCAGTAGCTGAGAAAAGTGAAACGAAAATTTTTACTATGTTCAATAAAGGGAAAAATAGCTAAGTTCCGCCAAACAGGAAGTTGATATCATAAGGCAACCAAAATGGGAGATGACGCATTCCACCTATATATAAAGTCAAATACCAAATTTGAAATAAATCGGCCCAGCATTAGCAGGGAAAAGTGTGACGAAAATTTTCCCTATGTTCATAAAGGGAAAAATGGCTAAGTTCCGCCAAACAGGAAGTTGATATCATAAGGCGACCAAAATGGGAGACGACGCATTCCACCTATATATAAAGTCAAATACCAAATTTGAAATAAATCGGCCCAGCAGTAGCTGAGAAAAGTGCGACGAAAATTTTTACTATGTTCAATAAAGGGAAAAATGGCTAAGTCCGCAAAACAGGAAGTTGATATCATAAGGTGATCAAAATGGCAGACAACATTTTCCCCCTAAATATAAAGTCAAATACCAAATTTGAAAGAAATCCGACCAGCAGTAGCTGAGAAAAATGCGATAAACCTCGGACGGACGGACGGAAGGACGGACGGACGGACAAGGGTATTCCAATATACCACCCACTCACGAGTGGGGGTATAATAAGGCCCCATATTACCTATATCACTAAATATGAATATCTTCTTTCACTCTTTTAGTACAGAGCGACTGATGTATTAAATCCCGGAGTACCGACTTAAGTTTATCGTGTGGAGGAGGGGTATAGAGAGTAGAAAAAATCAAATGTTAGACACTGTAACAGTGGTTCAGTTCAGTTGAAGATATAGTAGAGCGGCGAATTAAGCAAAAGTCGCTTATTTAAAAAGTTTAAATGACCCAAATACCTTATTCGATTTCTCAGTCGTTTTGGATAGCTTAATTATTATATTTTTGAAATATGTCTGTCGTAAAAATGAAATGTGGTAGAAACAATGTGATAATTGCAATTGAATG